>JAVGVS010000025.1:4157662-4288313 GCA_032718565.1 Distichodus sexfasciatus
TATATATATGTACATATATGTATGTGAAAATGCAAACAGAAATACATATTTCTTTTTTTCATTTCTTACATGATTACAGGGCAGTTTTAAGAATCTGCAAAGCTGCAATTATGCTGTGTCATGGTCTGATAGGATTTCACTTTTACCTAACCCCAGGAACAAACTGTGACGGTTTCTGTACAGATAAGCCCTGCTCCAATTCTGTCCTCCAAATATGTGCCAGGATGAGATGGCACTTTTAGCTATGTGCTGTGGGAAAGAGTCCATTTGGATTCAGCCCCCTCCTGCCTCCCTGGCAGCCCACTCACATTCCCATGATCCCTAGCGATTTCATCAAAGGCCTGAGCCACCGTTTCTACTGCACATTGCTATGGCAACTACGGTATAAAAGCCTGACTCAATACTCACTCAGTCTCTTTTCCTTTTTCCAAGTTATGGAGATTTAAGAAACTCTACTGTCATCTACTGCACAGTGATTTGTACAGTCGTATGAAATATTAGGCTACATAAAATTTCTGGTTTTACTTAATGTGCACTGATGCAACACAATGCAACTCAGAAAATGTATTCATACCCTGAACCCTACACTTACATGCTGTACCAATAAACTTGAGTCCTGTTGATCAGGTGAACCAAAAGTAGCAAGTTTCTGAATATAAAACAAAAATCATGTTTCTAGAATACAGAGGTCAGGCAAATCCTGCTTCTGCAGTAGACAAGTCATTACTGTTTGTTGTGATAATAATTAAAGGAGATTTAAATAAATAAAAATAGAACCATACCTGATTCTTACAAAATGCAGTGCTGGCTCAAGGACACTGACGCTGAACCAAGACTCTGCTGCTCGATCAGCAGTCCCACCGTGCTGACATCACTCTTTCCCACATCCCAACTCCAGCCAGCCTTTGTCAGCATTTCAGTCATGTCCATCACACAGGTGAGTCATGATTTACCGTCAGCATATACACGTATTTGTGAAACAGAAATCTGTTGGGATCCTAACAGGGTCTTGCATCATTCCAACAACTTCTTCCTTTTGTTTTTGTTTTTTTTTATGTATAATGCCATTGAAGATGGTGATGATAAAGCAATGGTGACAACTCTGTTGTAAACAACATCCTCTTACACAAGAAGTCCTCAGTTTACTTTGGCTATTTGCCAAGTAATAAAAGCAGGCATGTCCCAGCAAACATCTCACCTACGCAACCACAAAGCACAGAGGTCATAGTAATCAAAACAAGGGGAAGATATTACAAACATAAACTGGCCAATACTGAGGGGGGGAAACATTTATGACATAAGATATGACACTTGAAGGGCATTTCCAGCAAATCTGTGGGTCTAGTTCAGTGATGAGGCTAACATGAAGGCCCAAGCATCAGCTCCTTCCCAATGGTAGGTGGGTAGGATGAATAAAAAGTTCAGTGGGTTTCACTTTTCATCCAAACTAGCCTTCAACTGTGCCTCCAAGGCCATTTTGTCAAAGGTACGCATGTTGGTCTCTTCTCGGACACGGTCCCGCACATGAAAGGAGGCACGTGCAACTGACCGGGCACTCTCTAAGACGGCACGTTTCTCACGGAAGATCTGTTCACTCTTCTCTAGCTTGCGTTCAATGGATTGAAGCAACTCCAGACGCCTCTGCTTTTCCTCCTCTTCTACCTTCTGACGGTTAAGCCTCTGAAGGCGTTCTTTCTCGATTCTGCTCTGTATTGCTCGCTGGGCCTTCTCTCGGGCTTTCTCCTCCGCAACCTGGGTGGCTTGCCGCGCTCGCTTCTCTGCTTCCCTCGCTCGAGTCGCCAGCTGCTCTTTCTGCTGTTGCTCACGTTTCTCAGCTGCCTTCCTCGCCCTTTGGATCTGCTGGTCTTCGCGTTTGGCTTTCTCACGTAGCTCTTGGCCTCGTCGCTCCTGAATTTGCTCATAGTTCTCCAGTGAGCGGCTCAGCTTCTCCTCTGTCACCCTGCGGGTTTCCTCACGCTCGTCTGCCTCGCGCCGGGCGATCTCCTGGATGAGGGCGTTATGGCGCCGCTTTTCTGCTCGGTTAAGGCCTCGCCGCTCTTCCTGTATTCTATGCTCTCTTTCCTGCCTCTTAAGCTCTGCGATGGTGAGCTTCTCCTTGAGGAGCAGCCTCTCCTGCTCTAACATGGCAGCCCGTTCTTCTTCCAGGGCTTTGAGGTTCTGTTCCTGCATGGCCTTCTTCTGCTTCTCTTCCAGTGCAGCCTGCTGGAGTTTCTGCAACCTGCTTCGTTCCTGTTGCTCGGCCAACTCTCGCCAGCGCTCTTCATTCTCAGCCACCTGGCGCAGCTTGGCTGCCGCTGCATCCCGCTCCTGTTGGCTCAGCCGGCGCTGCCTTGTAGAAACTTGTGATTGCCACGCTTTCTGGCATTGCAACATGGCCCGCTGCTTCTCTCGCTCTTCTCGGTCTCGCCGAAGTTCCTCCAGTCGTCGCTCGCTGTCCCACTGCAAATGAGCAACATAGCGCGTCTGACTCATAATATCTTCTTCCTGGTATCTGGCTAGCATCAGCGCTGCGATTTTGCGGTCACGCTCTGGCACAGCCTTGAGGCCTCGACGTTTCACCTCTTTCACAATCCGCTCAACCTTCTGTGTAGTCTGTGGAGAGTGGCTCAAATCCCCTAAACTTAAACTTCGACCCATCAGAGAGTTGAAGGTGGCCAAGGTGCGAGCACGGGGGCTGGACGTCTTACCCCAATGATCCCGTGTCCCATCCCAGCTGTAGGAGGAGGATGCTGACTCTGAAGAGGCACATGTGGTTGTAGCTGTGGTGGTGGTTGAAGTTGTAGAAGAACTAACTTCCCGTCTTCTTTGTAAGGACTCTAAAGAATGACTTCTCTCTCTGAGTTTTGACCTGGGCACAATGTGCCCATTGTGCTGAGCGAAGGGACTCGTCATGCCGTTGGCAGGAGTCTGTGCGGCCGATTTTGATACAACTGGCGCCAAGGATGTTGGCATCCTTGGCAATGATGATGGCTTTGGCGTTGACCTAGGAAAAGTATTTGCAGATTTTGTTGGGCCACCAGAAGTCTTTTTAGACACTGCTGATGCTGTTGACTGAGCTGATTTTCCAGGCCCAGATCCTTGAGTTTTAGAATCGGGTTCAGTAGTTTGTGGCTGCTTTACTGATGATCCGCTGGGACTATATTTTAAGTGCTGAACTGAACCAGATTTAAAGGAAGCACTCGTATGTGAAGGGGTCGTGCTTTTCGAGATGGATCTGAAAGTTGGCGACTGTGTTTTTGATGGACCACCATTAGCAGGTGAAATTTTAGTCATGGGGTTAGAGCTAACAGACCCATTACTAGTTTGTGTGGGCAGTCCTTCACTGATTGTTTCTTGAGGCTTCTCTGAAGTCACTGATCTGCTGCTGTTGTTGAGTGCTGCCTGAATGATCCTCCTCTTCTCCTCTTGAACTATCCTCTCTCGTTCTTCTCGGCATTGTCTTAGTTTGGCATGTCTATCCCTCTCATAGACCTCAAACATCCCGGTAGCTACACGCATGCTACGGCCAGGCGCTTCACGTGCAAAGTCAGAGAGCGGCCGAGGCAGAAGTTCCACAGGTTTAACTCCACACCGTGCACATGCTTCAAGCGAGCGAGGGCTAGTCAGCACATAGCGGCTGCCTTCTGCAGCTGGAGAGTCAAAGTTGTACAGGTCCAGATGCAGTTTAGGAGTTTCAGGACTCTTGGCCTGGGGCTGGCTATCCTGAGAGCTAGGTTCAGGCCCTGCTCTAGGTTCTGTATCTTGACTACCATCAAGAGTCTCTTCTTTTTCTTCTTTATCACACTGTTCAGGTAGACTTGGGGCTTCAGAGGCTGCAGCTGGACTCTCATGCTCCGGCTCTCCAATCTTACACTGGTCCTCCGCTTCCAGTGGATCCACCATGGTGGTCTGTTGAGTAAACAGAGTAGGAAAACAGTAGAGACAGGTGAGTGGCGATCAGTAGCTCAATCACCAAGCTCTATAAAACCCACTGATTTTGAAGTGGAAATCACAGGGATTATATTGGGCAGAGATTAAAAGTGATGCAATCCAAGGATAAGGGATGTAGCCCAGTTTCCACATGATTCATATTTCACGCTCTGCTTGTGCTAGTGAGGCCTAAGCGCCTCGGGATAATTGTTTGTATACATTCATACTGGGATTACGTGTCTGCTATTTCTGGAGAAAATGAACTGAAAATATATGAGACTAAAATATATGTCGATCTGTCTACCTATATCCTGTCCAGCTATCTTCTTATCTTCTTATATATGTATATACATACACACACACACACATACACACACACACACACACACACACACAAACAAACGCGCGCGCACCCAGTTTTAATGCGTCAGGAGCCATTCACACAGAAACACAGCCCATAAAACCACTTGGGATTTTCTCCTTTTAACACTAGAATGATTTTGCACTCAGTTCGAGATCATTTCGAGCTTTGAGGATTCAAACCACTGTTACTGCACATTACCACACTGCACCAAAATGAATCTGCTCAAGCCTCATAACACCACCCTACTGCCCCACTGCAGGCCCAGCAGCGGAGCGACAACAAAGCGACAGCGGGCCAGATCTGAAGCGATTTGCCGTTTGTGGTGGGAAATGTCGCACATATGCAAAGCGTCAGAAATAATAAAGACTGACCTTTCGGTCCAGAGACGGATCTCAGACGCGGCGATGAGTTCGGAGAGTTCGCGCATTATAGCGGCTCACGACAGCAGCATCTCTGATGCTGATGCGACACTGGAGCGGAGATTCTGTTGCGAAACGAACCGAGCCTAGCAGAACCGTTCGAGATTTCTTCTGGAACACAGATGCTGAAATCCAGAACCCAGCCGAGCCCAGCAGTGTCAAAAATGAATCGATTTTTTCGGTGCGGTCACTCCAGTTTGATTCCTTCCTCTTCTCCCGCTCCGTTTCCTCCCATCAGTCTCCACCTGCTGTTCCACTTCTCCAGCATCTCTGCTGCTCCGCCTCCATTTGACATCGGACTAAAAATATCCCTTTCCACTTTGTTGCTTTATTATGACCTTTATTTCTCTCTTCATTATGTCGCTCAATGGCACGCTTCATTTAACCAGGTTTATGAGCCTCAGGACTTTAGTAAATACACGTTTAGATATTTTAGAATTATTTGTAGAAGAGGTGGAGCAAAGTAAAATATATACCGTTAAAGTACAGTTATCAATAAGACTTTCCGATTAACATTTATTCACTTAAAGTATAATTTAAATATTTTATTAGTAATTTTCAGTTCTGAAAAACACTATTCAAATCAGATCAGAATAAATTGTTCCTTAAAGGATTTTACTATTTGATAGAGTAAAGATTCAGATCAGATATGGATTTGCTTTTAAAAAATGAGTTAAATGCTAAACAAATCGGATGTCTTTCATTGCTGTGATTTTTGTAGGCTTGCGTCGAGTATTATCACTATTTTTCCATCCATTTGCTTTCGTGTGTGGAGGAGCTGCAGTAAATAAAATTGGGCACAAGATGGCGATAAATGTCCATAACAAAAATGCTGCTGTTCAGACTATTGTCTTATTCAGAGTTCATATTTACCACTCTACTATGACCCTTGGGTAAGTACTGTAATGTAAACCCCATCAATACCAATACAGTCTGGCTGATCTATTGGGTATGTTGAGGCAAATATTACTTTCATCTGGTATTTCAAATGATATCTAAACAGTGCATTTATACTCATTAACTCATTGTCTATAATAAATTTAGAATTCTACTGCTGGTGGTTTGTTATTTTTTGCTTGTTGTATGCATGCATGTATGAATGCCTTGAGTAGCAACCCATGTGCAGCATGTTATCCACTGAATGCAATGCACTAAGAGAAGAAAAATTCAAACCAATCATTTCTTTGTTTTGTCAACATCTAAATTGATTCCAACAATCCAAGCAACTATAAATATTTTTCAAACAGAATTAAATTTTGTCCCCAAACTCCAAGATTGCTGTTTATATGATTGGAAAAGTTCTCTACTCCCGGATTGCCCCAGAGACTGGCCCAGGAAATGGTCTGTCAACTGTGTGTATTCTATGGTTACTATACAGACCCTTCTAATATGCTTTACTGTAGACAAGGTCTATAATACAGTACAAAAAGTTATTTATCTTGTTATTAGTCACAGTATAAAGATATGATAGCGGTGAGATAAAATAAGCCATTATGCAGTTAAAAAAAAAAAAAAAAGATAAATAAAAATACAAAGGTCAGAAAATTATTAAAATTAAATTTATTAAACAGAATTAGAAAAATATAAAAATCTGAATGCCTTTGTGGAAATAAAATATAAAAATAAATATTTTGATTAAGTAAAATAATATGCAATTCATGCAAAAGACTATAAACAATGATGCATGACAATGTGAATGTAACTGTCTTTACATATTTTATTGTGATGCAACATGCATAAGGCATGCAAACTAATTATGAATAATTTAAAAGCATGTTCATTAGTTAAAAGGGGGCTATTAAATTATCTAGGGTTCCTGCACTTGGTGTATTACTCCCTAGTTTGTTCATCACACTTTTCAATATGTTGGTTTTTTTCAGTGCCCATCGTCCCTGCTCCAAAGGTCACGGGCAATTTTTGTGGGTTTGGGGGAGTTGGATTAGGTAACCTGTGGGATCCACGGTGGTAACCCACTAAACTCTTGACCCGCTCGGGGATCAGTGCGAGTTTAATTGACCCCGCCCTGAGGCTGTATCAGAGGAACAGTGAGTAAGAAGTGACAACAGGGAACGTGCTGGCTGCCTTGTAAATGGGGGGCATGGGATCTGGCAGGGGGCTGTGAGGGGTGCTGCCACTGCCACAGTTCACTGGTGCAGGGGTATGTCCCCAGGGCCGGACGGGGGTCACAGAGAGGTGAGCTGCACTGTGCAACAAGGAACTCACCCACAGGCCTGAGGCCTGAGCACATCACATTCTAAAAGTCTATTTGACATCATCTAATACATATACAATTTTCTTCCTTCATTCCGTGATTTATCAGATTCTTTTATATTTCTGAATAACAGGGACAGTCTCCCTGGAGCAATTTAGGGGTAAGGGCCTTGCTCCAGGTTTTAGACTAATGCCTGATAAAAGTCCATATAAATGATATAAATGCATGGTCAAAACATGATGATGGTGCCTAAGTACATTTCATTTTATTCTCTTATTGGGCCAAATTCATCAACAGTTTTTAAAGAGAAATTTGTTCTTAAAACCCACATATACAGCCATCATCAAGATTCTGACATTCACCGATGTTTTCAGTTATCAGTTATTCTCTTTAATATTCTATCTTTGAGGTTCTTATCTTGTAACTACACCTTGAATTGAAAGGACAATTTTTAAACCTGAAATGTGTTTTAAATAACTTCAGATATTAATTACTACACTTAACAACCTGAGCTCTATTGTTTGTATGAAAGAAACAGATGAGAAAGCTTTATATGGACTACATATGAAATCTACGCATCTTGCCAGCCCTAGGACCCTGAATCCTCCAGGCAGCCTTGTCCTCATGAAGACCGAGACCTCTGCTTGCCCCCAGTTCACATTTCCAGCTTGGCTTGGCCAACAGCAAGGGCCACGTTTTCCTGACAGTTATGGCAATTCTGAGCTCTCAACCTCTCTCCCCTCACTCTCTCTCTCTGCGTCAGGGCTGGCACAGGGCACAGAGGGAGTAAACCCCCTCACTGGTGGGGGAAAAGTTCCAGAGTCCAAGCTGTTAATTCAATCAGGAGGGTGGTATGCTCAATTAGGCACCCATAAGGGCCCAGGAAGGGTCCTGGGGCCCGGTGCAGGGCAGGCGGCCCTACCCCTGAGAGCCATTAATTGTTGCTGACAGTGTGTAAACAGTTGGGTGAATGGACAGTGCAGGTGCTGGACACCCAAGTCCTGTCTCAATGGCTCTTTTCACACCCGGATACCCTCTGTACTCACTTGGTCTCTTTCTTTTATTCCTTTCCTAATGTTAGACGAGGTGGTGGAAAGACAAGGAGGGAAGGTAGTGAGATTCTGTGTTAGAGTAAAATTTTTGCCTGCTTGTTGGGATATTTTGTGTAAATGGAGTGACGGGGCCGTGAAAGATCTGGACACTTCATCCAGACCTGGAACAGAGGCACTTTCCTGATCTTGAAGCCTAAGTCCACTGCGACCAGTACATGTAAACGATGTGGAATTCATCAAATGAAAGCCAGATGAGAGACTTTAAAGGGAGCGGGTTCTCCTTCTGACCCCACATTCTTCTGTGTGAAGTCCCCCTTTTTGTTCGTCCTTCCATTCGTTGGCGAATCACTCTCCTTCTCTTTTGTTCTTTTCATTGAGGAGAGTCCGAGTGGTGATAGTAAACAACATACAGAAAATTGCTTGAGGCCTAATTCTGGCTGCAAACATGACCATCTACACTTAGTTTTCACTTCTTAAGAGTTCACTATACAGGAAAGTCTTCAACACAGAAATGAATTTCACATGAAATTATTACAAACCATAGAAAACTTTAATCTGCGCAAGAAGTGGGCGTCTGAATAAGATCAAGGCTGTTGTAAGATACACACACAGGGTTGTATATCACTGTGACAATAATGAAACAAAATGGAGCCCAGCCTGGGCAGGTCTGTCTTAACACCACATGCTGGCACCCAGGCAACTTGCAGTATAATTAGAAAGCCGGTGAGCCGGTGTTAAAAACGTATTAACAATTAAGGAAACTTCAGGAATCTCCCAGACAGTGTGAAAAAGGCCGGACCCAAAAACTTTCCCCTTGATCTGCTGAAACCACAATAAAGCTCAGTCCAGATGTCTAATTATGTCAGCCATGAGTGGGTTTAACAGCAGTGAGAATGGCTCAGTATAAAATACACAGGTATTACAGCCACTTAACATGAAGTGGGCCTGTCATGGTTATCTTAGACATCAAAATAATACCCGTGCTGGGGGTGGGATGGACTCTCCTGTGTGCATTTGTGTTGATTAAAGACATGCGATGCGGCCAGCCTGTTGATAATTGAGCCCGAAAATCAGCAGGGTGCAGCAGGCTTGGCCTGGCTGGTCTTGTCTACAGACACCTGCTAATTTTCGGCTGGCTTTATTTGCTGTAAACAGACAGTGGACAGCCATTGAGGATCTATCGAAAGAGCCGGCGTGATAATTGGGCAGCACAGGCCTTTTCAGCTCGTTTGTTTTGCCCTGTTTTGTCTCGGCCTTGTCAAATGGCCGTTTCAACTCCGGCCAAGTGACAACACCGCTCTGTGTTGGTACAGCATTTCTCGGGCAGGTTTTCACACCCCAGAAAACTCTCGCATCTTTGTTTGGTGCAAGAGCATAGTTAAGCACTAGCGCAGAGGGAAAGTGAATGCAGGACATAAAGTGATCTCGTTAACATTCCATTAGATACTCCTGTTCCCCTCCCCCAGATAACTTCACACAGGCCAGGAGTGGACCAGCTGGCACTGGGAGGAGTAACACGTTCAGTTGAACCCCTAGGGAGAGACTCAGCACCGGGGCAAGGAAACGGCCCACCTTTCTGCACCTGATCACAATACCGTATGCCACATACTTCCCCAAGCTTTCTGGGCCCAACTGTAAGGCTCATGCAGATAACTTCTGACATTTGTTTTCAGAGTCTCTCTCCCTTTTGTCCCGTTCCTGTCGGCTCTCTTTACCAAAGTCTCTTTCTCACTAGCAGGAAGACTCAATGGCATAAACAAAGAGCAAATATTTTGAAAAAAAAAAAAAGAACAAACACCGATTGATAATTCTCGCTCTGATTGCGTCAGTTCTAAACTCCCATTGGTTCCAATTAGAAGATTGTTCAGTAATGATCAGTAGTGTTGCACTGTCATATTCTATGAGCGGGGGGAAATGAGCTAGTCTTCTGAGTTCTGTGTGTGTGTGTGTGTGTGAGAGAGAGAGAGAGCGAGAGAGAGAGAGAGAATGAGAGGGTGGGGGACAGAGGGTGGGCCTGGAGCTGGACACCTGCACAGCACTCAAAGACACTTTTTTTCATACAAACCCCCACCCACAGACATAGCGAGAGAGTAAGAGGGAGAAACTGAAAAGTCATTAATTTCATTTATTTAAATTAAAAAGACTTTCAATAAGAAGTATATAAGACTTTCAATAAGTAATTTTTGAACGAATTATTACACTTTTGATTAAAAATTTATTCTTGCCTATGTAATATCTGGCTATTCCATGCCAATATTTACTTAATATAAGTATATATCAAACATCATAATATGCAATATTATTAAGATAGTTTATTAGTATCAATCATTAATTACACATACTACTACTACCATTACTTACTACTAATAATAATAAATAATAATAATAATAATAATAATAATAATAATAATAATAATTTGTTACATTTATACAGCACCTATACAAAACGGAAAATCTCGTGTTTTCATAATTCATTCATTACATAATGTAGTCCATCTTTAGGCGCGTATTACTGTGGGCGGGTTACAGAGCCATGTGTATTTTCTCAGTTAACCAATTGTAGCATTTTCCACGCGCTTATATACGTCCCTGAGCTCCTATTGGCCAGTGACCTTGTCAATCACTGCGTGTATTCCCGCCTCTCGGGCTTTTAAATGAGTCCCAATGGAAAGTGAAGTATTCAACCTGTAGCTGTCGCGGGGATCGCAGGAGCTCGTGCCGGGGATCAAGTGTGGTTCTATGGCGGTCATCGGCGCTTGAGTGTGTGTGTGTGTGTGCGTGAGAGAGAGAAAGTGTGTGTTACGAGTGTGTGAGTGTGTGGGCGCTTTCCTGGCACTATGTGAATATACATCATTATACACATACAAAGAAAAAAGCCACTGAGGACGAATACTTGGCAAGAGAACAACCTTTTGGATTTTGCCTTAATTTTTCCCCTTCTGCAGCTTTGGAACTTTTGACAATTAAATATTCCGCTCGCCCATAACACAGACTCTTCAGGAAGAGGCGACATGTTTTCACACAGTTTTGTCCTGGTTGCTTTTTTGTACTTCTTTACGCACTTCATGACCCTTCTGCCGCGGGTTTCGGCACAGAGACAGAACGGTCCGAGGGTGAGTGAGGAGCAAACACACACACACACACACACACACACACACACACACACATGCTGTCAAAGTCCTGACACACTTTTAAACCATTCATACACTCTGTCTTTGTATCATCTCAAACTGATGCTTATCAATGAATCTGATAGCAGCTCAAATGTGTCATCGTGGTTAGCCTTTTCCAACTGAGGCTCAGTGAAATCTGACAGTACATAAAGTTATATAGTCAGACCCAATATTCCTTTTTAATGTCATTTCCTCTAATATGTGTGAGTAAGGAACAGAACATCTTGGGATTAAAGACTTTAGATGCATTATACAGTATATAGATTGTAGTCATGTTTGTGTAATAACAGTTACAATCCAAGTAATCTTATTGTTATAATGGTTTCAACATTGTATAAATTAAATTTGTTAATAAAATAATAATAAATAATAATAAAATATTCCTCTGCAATCATTTTTGGTAGCAAGTAGTATTAAGCTATTTTTGATGACTCGTATCTACTATGACATAAAATATGACTTCTAAAATTTAATAGTAGTATTAGGAGTAAGAATATGTGCTCCTGTAATAACTATTATAACAATAAGATGACTTGAATTGTAGCTGTTATGACAATAAGATGACTCTTCATCTAGAAGCTTTTATATATGTACTCTTGTACTTTGTCAAGGTATGAAAAAGTATTAACCTCAATAAATGGCACAATGTGTAGCATCTCTTGATTCAGGGATAAGTTAACAATTATGAAGAACAGATTCTTTCGGTAGACTATAAAACCTTATATAAATTACTCTTAACATGAACATCAGTCAAATGTTGAAAAAGCAATAGTTAATAAGTCTGGTATGATCATGTCCTCCAAATGCATTAATGGGCCACATAATTGAATCTGACAGAGGGACATATTGCAATATTACAGAATCAGTTTGACTTTAGTCCAACACTGTGACGCAGTGATTATTAATTAACCTTAAAGCTCGAAAACGAACTCAGTTTCAGGTTGCATGGGATTATTTAATTTATGGACAGACTGAATGGTACAGCTGTGTATGGAGGGAGACACATTGTCCTGAGGGTTTTGTCAGAGATACTTGAGTGCACCCATTGCCCTTTTGTAGCGCAGGTCTTTTGCTCCCTTTGCACCCCTCTGGGTTGTAAGAAAGGAGTGAGCCATTGCCTTTCCAGCAAAGCATTTTATACATTTTCAACAAAGACAACGTTGTGAATATCTTTCTTTTTTCCACCCTCTCACCACTGAATCGGTTTGCGGGGGCAGCACGCCCTGAATAGTAGCACTATATGGTTGTGTTTAAAACCCGTACTTTCCCCTTCTGCCGACCTTTGTTTTTCCTTCATTTGTCAGCCTGTCATTTTCACAAGTGAGAAAGTTTGAGTCATGGTGATGAGCTTTATTGTTTCCTCCATCATGCCCTCCTTTCTCGTTCCCTATTCTCCTTACTCAGTCACCCCCCACCACCCCCTCCCAGCCTGCACCCTTTTTCTTTCTGGTCTGAATCAATGATATGACTGGTTGGACAGAACTCCAAAACGTAGGCAATTATAACATTTTTTCCATCTGAGAGAGAGAGAGAGAGAGAGAGAGAGAGACGAAATCCAAAGTACCTGACAGTTGTTCAGGCACAAGAATGATTTGGCAAGGTCATCCTTCCATAAATGTCCATTTAATGGTCCACAGAGACTGTGGAGTCGGAGTGAAAGTGAGTTAGGGTTAGAGGGAAGGAGCAGGAGACATACAATCAGAAAGAAAGAAAGAGGTTTGTGGATGGTTAAGATGAACTGTCATGTTTGTGGTTTGAAGAAGTTAATTATAAAAAATAGACCATCAGTACGGATGAATAACATTTATGTAACATGTACAAAAGTTCTCTCATAAACAAATACATTCCATTGGTGTCATCTGAGTATTTAATGAAGAATTTTGACTGGCATAATGTGAGCACTGCTCTGTTACTTAAGCTGCCATGCTTACAACTCATGGTAAGCTTAAGAGTCGTATATTAGTGTAAAATAGTGTAAAAATATATATTCATCGCCAGACATTTTGTATTACAATAGTGAGGTAGAAAACGTCTTTTAGTTTTTAAGATTTAATATATTAGATATACAGTTCTCATAAGCCACCCCTCATTTCATCAAATTTTGCTCCCAGAGAACCAGTAGGCTTCAGCAGTAGTATTTACATGAATGTCTGCAGATATTGCAGTAATCACTGTATCCAATGTCTTACTTTCCTAGCAATATATGAAGGGATGAGGGGTGGCTCAAAACTTTTGTGTGGTACTATAGTCACTGTGTGTGTAGGTGCAAGGAGAGAGAGAAAGAGAGAGATTGAGATACTGTATGTCCATGCACTCTGTAATGGAGGGGAAAATATGAGCAATTGTGTCCACAATACTAAACTCATCCTCCCTCTTGCGCCTCAGAGGTTTCTAAAACACCCCGGTGTAATCATTACAGAAGGTCAGTAAGGTTATGATATAAAAAAGTCAGGTTAAACGCTTTACACACAGTCCTCCTGAGAATAGAAAATTTCATAGAGAGTTAAGACTGCTGAGCTGGAAGAAGTATTTGGGCCAATAATCAGGTTCTGCACCTTGTGTTTTTCTAGGAATTCACATTTGATTGGGGTGAACCACTTTTCTGCTGTCAAAGGAATTGCTACTTTCCATTTCTACATTTTCTCATGGTTCAGACCGTTTTCCAAAGCAAATTCACCTGTCCTTTTCTGAGACCTTACAGAATAAGCAAAATGTGCATGAAAAAGTACTTTCCTAGAAGTGGGATGTCAGATTGAAGCAAGTAGTCTGCTGAAAAATGACAAAATCGAGTGAAAACTGTGAATTCAGAAAACGTTGCCATTTGTTTACCCATCTGACGAATTTGACAAACATGAACCTTGAATCTGTGTGGTGTCAGTGCTCTGCTCATGACAAACGAACGACAGAGAGAAAGCAGAACGACAATGAAGTATGGCATGCTGATCATCAAAACCTGCTGTATATCGTGGGATTGATAGCTATGGACAGCCATTTTTAATGTATTAAATAGCTTGTGGTGATGTTTAGTCACGCATGCTTCATGGTATGGCAGATGTGGCTTCCCCTCTCTCAATGTCCTGTAACAAAATGTGGAGTCACTCCACTCGAGAACAGCTAAAGGAGGAAAATCATTACAAAGTAAAATGAAGAGAATCATATCTTGATTTATAGTGAAACGTGAGGGTCTCCCATCCAAATACCACATGTGTCTGTTCTACATGCTTTAAAGAAGTTGCCTCCAACTTGGGAAGCACCCATCTGTAAAATTAATAAAATCAAAAATGACAAGAGTATTTCAATTGGCCAAGGTAAGTGCATATGAAAAATCAATTACAGAAGTGACCCCAGCCAGGGTAAGTCCTATGTGCAAGCCAGTCTTTGGTCTGCACCGCTGTAGAAATCTTTACCATTTTGAAAATTCTGGTAACTCCTTTTGTTTGACCCAGTCATGAGTGGTTCTTAATCCTTAATCTAAATGGATGTCTGCTGTATGTAGTCCATGCAGAATCAAAATGCTCTCCAACAACAATTTGATGTTGAAATCTGACGAGACTTTCAGTGGAGACTTCTCATCTGTAGTGTAATCCTTTTAGCCTTAATCTGTCAAGAAAATTGGCCCTTGGATTAAAATAGCCTTAGACTTTAATAAGAGATTCACATCTCTGACACATGCAAGCCCAGTTTAGATTGCTCACATATGCCAGGGACTTTGAAGTCAGTTAAAACGTGTGAAACTTGTTGTGACAGAACACTGAACAAACCTTTTTCCTAATGTTGCATTTCTGTGCAATTGAACTACAGTGTACATCAAATAGCTGTTGATTTACTAAATTTTTACACTGCTTGAAAGAAGTATTTCACTATAGTTTTATAAAGTTCCTTATATAGGCAAGAAACACTCAGAACTCTTTTTTGTTATTTAATTAGACTTTTTTGGTTATTAAATATACATGTATTATGTTGGATAGTAAACAATGATTGTGTTACCATGATTAAAAAGAAAAATGGTTATTCATTCGTTAATCCCTATCGGGGTTGTGGGGACCGGAGTCTATTCCTGGACTACGGGCACGAAGTGGGGCCAACCATGGGCGGGCACCAAAACAATGCAGGGCAACAATGGTTATTTTATGTTTTATTGCCATACATTTCTTAAATACCCAAACATTGGGTATACTGCATTCAACACACCACTGCAGTATTATTACCAGTAATCATTACAGTAACATTAATTGTGCTGAAGGTGAAGCTTTGCCCAAACCAGTGGGTTTTATGCTACTTTAAAGATATGAAGTGAAGATTGACACTTTGTTTTAAGAGGGAAAATAAATCTGTTGGGGAAATAAAGGTTAAAATTAGGAAAGTTCACAGACATTGTTAGAGATGTGCTCAGATGCATGGCTAAAGCATGCCTGGGTGAGTGCATCAAAGTCTCGTAAAGTTGTGTAAAGAATAAACACAGCCAGGCAAGTCCATGCCCCATGCCAAGACTGCATTCTGCCAGCCTTACAGATCAGAGTTGCGTCCACAACACCCCTTCCCACCTCTCTTTTTATTAGGGAGGCTTACGTCACACATCACCCAAGCTATGTGTGTGTGTGTGTATGTGAGTGTGGCTGTGCTTGTGCACAGATGTATGTTGCAGTTTGATTATAATTGTAAATGGTTTCGTATGCGCATATGAAGTTGTCACAGCTTATCATATGGGTCTAATGTAGTAATTGCAACAGACAGCAGACAGACAGTGGAGTAGCACTGGGACGCAACAAGAGAGAGAGAAAGAGAGAGAGGATAGAAGGCTGTGCTGCTTGTGTGGGCCACAGACAGGGCTGTGTGCTTGATACACAATGAAAGACAGCTGGGATTTGGATAAGGGAGGCTTTCTGACACAGAGAATGTGTTCTGGGTCAGTGCTAAGGCATTTTGCTGGGGAGAGATAGCAGTGGGTATCAGCATAATGATATGGCACACTGTGGGAAAAACCGGTGAGATTGCCAGCCTCCCCAAGCCTTCAATTACAACGGGATAAAAGCAGCTCCTTCCCTCCTTTTTACTCATGAGAACAGTATATTCGCAAATTAATTAGTGGATTTATTTCTAGCCATATTTGGTCAACGTATTTGTGTGTTATGAAGCACATCAAGAGGGTAGCTACCGGCTGTATGGATTTTGTGGCCCAAGTTCAGTGGAAGCTGCTGGTCATCTGCAGAAACCACCACCTTCACAATAACAGTCATCAGCACGAAAGTGGACAGAGGTGAAAGCTGGTCTTTAGTAATACTAAAATGGGTATGCAGTATAAATTGTTAGGGACATTGATTTACCCATACAGTACTGTCACCTCTCATTTCAGTATATTTTGCAAGAAAAATGAGACAGTAGGTACAGTGATTTAGTGAAACATTCAAATAAATACCATTCCTCCAAACTACTCTAAAAACACAATAAAGTGGGACTCTTTGGAACCAAAAGGAAGGGTGACTCAAAAAATACTGTATATATACATATTATATACGTACATATAGTATACGTACATTATACAGGTTTGATGGTGCAAATTAGGCCAACTCTAGACCAATAACGTTAGTCAAGTAGTAAAATACTCACCACTCATATTGCAATTTAGTCTAAGACTGGTCTCATGTCAGAAAAACACAGCAGTGCTATCTGTCACAATCCAATTTGTGGGCAATCATAGGCCTCTTAATCTGCTGTGCTGGTCCTCAGTCAAAATATATAAAGTCCAAAGTCAAACACATGTCTTTTTTAACGGTATAAACAGCATAATTAACTGCAGTCCGGTGCACTGGTTTAAGTCCAGTGTTGTCTAATTAAAGTCTCCGGTAAATCTTTTGCTATTCCAGATCCAAATGCACATGGGACAGCACTGTTTGAATAATCTGACTGCACTTAGTGCTTTAAATACTGAAGAGAAAAATGAGTAGATGGTACAAATGTCAAGCTACTAAACTTTAAAACAATTTAACAACATTAAAACAATGTCTTAAGTTAAAGGAAAGCACATTAATGGCAAATGGGAGCAACTTTAATTGTTAAATATTAGTGGTAATCAGTATGAGGACAGCGGCAGTGAAATTTTAACAGCTCTTAACATTAAATTGAAAGTGAACAATGAGCGATTGAGAAAATCTGAACAACCATGACAATGAATGAAGAATTACTATTATTTTTGCATATGATTGCATATTAATTAAAGGTCTTGTAATTGTCATAAACATTGGCATGATAGAGGGTGACGATGGCACCAAGGGGTAGAATAAAGGTGGACCAAGAGAGATAAATGGAAAGACTAATAGGAAATTAACTAAACTGAAATACAGGCAAACATTACGCTAAGCTGGAGGTAGGGACTAAAACAGGAACTAATGGAACAAACAGAACAAGAAACTATGAACAAAGAACTAAGCAAACCCAAGCGTAAGAGACAATTAAACTAACTAACCAATCAGCACACACAGGGGCCGGACAGAGGTAATGGACAGACATACCACACTAGACAGACAAGACAGGACAGGGGTGCCCTCCAGTGGGCAGCTGAGATAGAGTCCAGGGGAAGCCATGATAATAATAGAATTCATTGAACTATATTGTATGTTAAAGTGCCCCTATTATGCCATTTTAAAGGTTGCTAATATTGTTTTATGAGTCTCTTAAAACAGGTTTACATGTATGCAAGGTCAAAAAACACTTTAGTTTTCTCCAAAAATAGATTTAATTTTACCCCATTTCTAAATGATTCGTAAACGACTCGTGTGAAGCAGTTGGAAGAATCAGTCTGTCTAAACCACTCCTTTCCGTGAGCCCTCACTGCTGTGATTGGTGAGATGACGCAGTCCTTTGTGATTGGTCTACCGCTACAGCGTGTCGGAAAACGAAACGCCCTTTGCCATAACTGAATGAGAACTCTGGAGACCTGTCAATACATAGAAAAGATGGCCTTGATTTTACCCTAGCAATTCGAGCCGGAGTCTGACGATGAAACGGTTGAAGTGGAACATCTACAAGAAACTGTTTCGCAAGCACGACTGGAGCAGGACGTTTCTCAGTCGTAAGTGTCATATGTTAAGACCAAGCGTTTGGTGAATCCCGCGTTGTACTCCCCAAGATTGGAAAAGCAGTCATCAGTAAAATGACGCAAACACAACACAAGATTGGAATTGTACTGCTGAGGTGTTGTTGAAAAAATGAATGTTAACCACTCATTCTTTGTAGATTCATCTTTCGGAAGGGCATATAAAACAAATTTACTCTCACAGCGCAGGATACAGCGTCTTCTTGACATGATGTAATCCACGTGGAAATTGTACTGTTTGTGGGCGGGCAAGTTGTTCGCGACGTAGAACGTGGGCGGACATTATGCAAATATGTTACTTCGTGACGTGTGGCCGTAACAGAAAAAGATTCGAATTGCTGACGACTCGTTTAGGCGAATGTGAGCCGACTCTTTTTTTGATAGACAAAAACTTCATTTATCGTGCACTGTCGACATCACAACTTTGCAGATAGTTTATGTTCACATACAGCTACATGACACACTGCATGAAAGATCATATTTGAAAAGGCATAATAGGGGCACTTTAATATCTAGATTGATTCTGAAAAACTCTTTACAGAACGGGCCAGAAGTTGTAACAGTTATGGGTTTTAATCTTTAATCCCTAACATTGGTGCCAAGTAAAGGTCAAATAAATTCCTGTCTTTCTCAAGCACCAGATCACAGAGTTGTACTGTATTCCTGAATATTTTCCCATATTCCTTTCTTGTTGGATGCCGTGAGTACTTCCGGCTTACTGGGTGGCCTCATTGTAATAGAGATGCACCTTGTGAGTTGTCCTGACTGTTCTCCAGCCAGGTTGGGAATTAGGGTTACTCAAAAGGAAATTCAATAAGAAGATTTCCTCTCATTTTGAAAATTGTTTGTTCAATAATCCTAGGAAAGACATCATAGGATATGGCTGTGTTCTTAATAATTTCCGAACAGAATCAGGGAGACATTATTGGGTCTGACAGTGTATGGGATTTAATGATCCGATCCACATTTCAGTGCATGAAAGAAATTTTGCTTTTTATACTGCATTAACAGTGAGTTGGACCGAATTGGACAGAGTAAGGAAATGCATAAGAATTCAAACTAATGTGTTTGGTTGGTAGAAAAATGTAAAAGGGGGTAAAAGTCTGACTTTAAGCCTTTCTTCATTGTTAAAGTCAGTGCCCCCAGATTGCTTTTGTTTTCACAAACATTTGAATGAACTCCAAGTCAATTAGAGTTGCTTGTTTCCCTTTCCCATTTGTTATGTTGTACCTTTTGTTCCCTGACATTGTTCTGCAATAAATTTCTTACACATTTATTGGAAGAATGTGCTTTTAAATGTGAAAATTGAGCTAAAGGGCAGGCCTTTTCATTCACTTGACTTTTTAAATAGTTTAGTTCAATTCAACTCTTCTTCAGATGGCAGACAGCCTTTGCCTGCTAATAATTTGCGAAACAATCAGAAGGCATTTTTGCCGCTGTTATTTTTGTTGGTGTTCCATCTGAAGGTAATGAGCACTTCACACGTTACACAGAGAGTAGTTCTGGCATGATACAACCACCACATGTGTGCACACACACACACACGGACGTTGGTTGCCCTGCCAAGACTAAATATGCATCCTTGCTAGAAGCTGAGCTCTCACTTCATATCTCCGGCTTACAATATGTTGCCAGAAGATTTCAGGCCAGAGCTCTTGAGATTCAAGTGCTGAACTGATATTTACGCATTAATCACATTCACTCAATTGTGCAGTGAGCTGTTGATTTCAGCATCAATTAATGTTATGATGCAGCTGAAAACCCATTGCGAGTTCTTGCTATTCTCTTTCATGCTGATGATGCTTACATTTACTTTTTATTTATGTCATTAGGGAGGGCTTCCCCACTGCCAACATAAATGATGGTTATTCTGTAGGTAAATATGCTATAAATATTTTCACGTTCTGTGGAAAGTTTTATGTTGTGTTGTGGTGCGGTCCAAATGAGTCGATTCCAGCAGGAATAAAATCAATGGCGAAGCTCATTTTATGGCTGTACAACACACATAAAACTACAACAGCCTCTGAAGTGTTTGGGATTTTTTTTTTAGGAGAAACACATTTTATTCCGCTGGAATTGAGTTGAATCAAAGTGTTTTAGGCACAACATAAAATATAGTGAAGTTTTGATTTGATCAGGAATCCACAGTTTTTTATTTGAATATGTTCCAGGGTGTAAGTGAAATTCTTTGCCAAATTGGTTACGAAAGGTGTGGAATTTACTACAATTATGTGATATATTTATAGTGATTCATAAACTGGAATATAAAGACCATAATAATATTATGAATATTTAGTTTTACTGATTTAGGAAAACAGTGGATGATTAATTTGATTAATAATGTAAATTTTAATTGTAGTTCAGTTTATGCCATTTAATGTTTTATAAAAGGACATTCAACAATGGTGTTGGTGTTGACTTTAAATATAAAGGGATGTCAAACTTTGCAGTGCCAGATGTTAGTTGACCTGACTTTCTAGAATGTTAATGATGGGACTTTTTTATCTGAGGATTTCATTGAGGCCTTATCACACTGTAATTATGGTTCGGTGGAACCCCAAGATAAACAGTAGAAGATAAGCTGGTGCATTGTGCTTCTGAGTGAGACACACATGATAATAGGTAACAATATCTACATTTTGTGAGCACTTATTGCACTGTAATTGTTTAATTTTCCATCTTGTTTATCCATTATAAGTAAATTCGTGTACCAGAAGCCATCTACTGTTTTAGATTCCCTGCTTGTGTGTTGATGCAAGACTCCACTTTCCCCTTCTGTCCTTCACAGACCAACAGGAGCAGTCATTCCCTGCCAGATAAAGGCTCACAGAGTCCTTGCTCACCTTTTAAAACAGCTTGCATCAGATGTTGCGTTTATGGCCCTGCGTTTAGACTGGGCAGAACTTCACCAAAGTGGTTTGGCTCACTTTGAACAAGGCTTTCAGGTTGCCTACGCATTAGGATTTTAATATATCTTTTCTTGACTAAAGCCAGTAAGAAGATATAAAAATTAAGAGTAAAATTACGGGCAGTGTTTTCCCCTGTCCGTCGCCACAGGAGCTGTAATTCAGTTTTATTCTGTCTGATTTCAACAGAATGCTCCCACTCCACCAAGAGATGACTTAAGAATCCATTACTGCATTTACCTTGCACTTATCATGCTTTTATATTTGGTTGAAAAGAGAACCATATAAGGATGAAATTCTTTCTCTTACACTTCCAGGTATTAAACCTGTTCCTACAAGAACACTTAGTCAATTTTATTTTTTTATTTTTTGAAGGCTTATACCAATAAGCTTAAATCTATGTAGACATTATACTGGTGTAACAGGGTCATATCATATCATAGTGTTTATGATTGCTTATCTTCTTATAATTTATAAGTTAAACATTTTTTAAAACTTTCCATAGCAATTAATAAAACAGAATGAAAATTAGCGTCTACACAGCTTTTTAGGTCAGGGATATTGAATAAGTTTGTACAACGACAACTTGATCAACAATGCATACATTTCCTGCTGATTGGTCAACAAAAAGCTATTTTTTAAACTTTTTCGTCCATGTATTTCATTGCTGTATAACTCAGAACCGGTTCTAACTGATCAATTCCATCGGAATCGTACACCTCCAACGTTACTAACACTTCTTAACGATTCTCTCATTCCCAGCACAAAGTTCTCCGGGTTTACCTTAGTTTTGCGTCGCGGTACATTACATCACACTCTCTGTGACTTGCCTTCAACCACGAGGAATCATGACGCATAAATGATATTTTTCGCGATGTAAACACACGCTGCGTTTGTTAGCGCACTCGACTCTCACAGGGAAGTCCAACATTCACTAAAACGTTCCAGTTCAGTTAAATCATCCCGTTTATTACAGACAAAACGTATATTTTAGCTGATAAATAAACAGTGTTCTACTCACAGTACAGTACTTGTTTATTTATTCCCGACTCGCGTCCACAGCGCTATTGTTCTGCGGCTCTCATATGGAACGCACTCATGGCAAAAATGTACTTCTCTAACAGAAATGAGTCAAAAATAAGTTATAGGCCAGAATGAGTCCAAATGCTCAATATTTCTTCATTTTCCATTAATGAGATTTTTTTCCCTCCATTCTGTAATGTTAGAGAATGCATTATTTGTTGTCAAATAATTTTATTCTGTATCCAGATGGATTCCAAATGGATAAAGAAGTGTTTCCATCTGGCGCTAACTTTTTTTTTTTTTCATAGTACCGTAGTACTATTTTTTCTACATAGTTCACGGCAGAACTTTATTTAAGATTTGCTGCTCTTCACACACTTCTGGTAGTAGGGAGAGCAGTGAAAATTTAATGAAAGTAACTTTGAAGTTATGGTAAAAAAAAATGGTAATGTTCCCTTTTAAGACCTAATCAGTCTGTATGAATGTAGTAAATATATGATTCAACATTCCTCCTTAAACTAAGGTAAATTAATATATATCAGTGTGTGTAAAATTTGCTGTATTGTTTTTGTAACTTGCGGTACTTCATTAATGGTAATACTGTGCATAATGTGGCTACAGCTTTTCCCAGACACATGATTCATCAGAATGGAAGTACCACAAATGAACTGCCATGATTTTCCTGCTACTGGAAGTCCCTAAAAGCTGTAAAACTCATTGAGGTCTTCAGTAGCTCAGATACCTTATGCATTATAAATAGCAGTTCCACATTTATATGAGGTGTGTATTCTTATTCCGTTTCCTCAGTTCCAAACTGTTGCTATACACAACAAGCTATGTGAATGAGTGGGGTGTTCTATCATAGATATTTTTAGTCCAGTCTGAATCCTGGCTGACCACATTTCTGTTGTTTTATTTCTTAAAGTATTGTATTACACACTATTTATAGCCAAGCAATGTGGTGTATAACAGTGTTAATGGTAATAACTTGTCCCTACAAGTTAAAAGGTTAAGTGCAATGTGAACTGTGCTCACTTAAGATGAATTTATTAGTAAGGTTAATGCCATTATTAGTCATTATATCCAGTTATTGCTGTCATGATGAATCATTGCTTCAACCACTCCTTTTGAAACTCCAACAACAAACAGGTCCAACAATAATGGATTATATACAGTATAAGGTCTGCGGTTCAGCAACATGCCATCCCTAAGCACTGCTCACCGGGCCCTGCCAAAAAAAGCTGCCCATTGCTGCTTCACATATGCATATATCTTAGATGCGTTAGGTGTTAAACCAGATTTTTAAAAAATGATTGTTGATTGATGATTTTTTGCTATAATGTATTCTATAAGTATATTGCAGCACTAATTGTGCCTAACTACTAAATCATTGCAGTGGCTGATTGGAGACCGAGACAGCCACTGTGAAATTATCTGTTCTAAGACCCACGGCAAACCTGTGTGTGGCTCAGACGGACGAAGTTACGATACAAGCTGTGACCTGCAGAGAGCAAAATGCAAGGACCACACACTAACCCTTGCCCACAGGGGGCGATGCAGAGGTGAGAAGGCACTTAGCTTGTCATCATACACTGTCTTGGATAATTATTATCACACTATAATTCCTATCACACTCCCAAAAACAACTATATGTAAAGCGCTTCGTGATAATGTCTGTTGTAAAGAGTGCTATATAAATATAATTGAATTGAAATTGAATTCCTTCTAGTAGAATATTGAATGGTTAAAATCTATTCTATTGTCTGTAACTTCACTTGTTAAAATAATAATTTTACCCAACTGTATTCTGAGTGTGGCTTTTCAACACCTTTCCAGGTGTTACAAGGGAGAAGTAATTTCTATCGTATTACAATGTGCTCTTTGGCCTTTCCAGAGATACTGGAGGACCCCAAAAGCTTTTAACTCAAACCCACTGGCAAAGACTGTGTAATTACATTTGTTTATTTCAAATTCTTCAGGTAAGAACTCGGTGCGGATTGACCAGCCTCCCATTCTCCCGTCTCCAACCTTGACTTCAGAAGGTAAAGAACTGGAGCTTAAAGGTATGCGACCTCGGGTCCTTAAGAGAGTGACTAGCATTGTTTCCCAACAAACTCTATACTGGCACATTTGTGACATATTGAGATTTGGTCCAACTACATCATGGGCAGTGGTGCCCTAGTGGTAGTGGTAGGACCAAACATTTAAGGGGTGGAATCTGGCTATATCCTACATCCAGTACTACCGCTGTTGAACTCTAGAGCGAGACCGTTAACCCCCAGTAACTCCAGGCAGTCTGTCCCTGTAATAGTTAAATATACGTTCCTGGCTGCAGTGGTCAGGACCTACCAAAAGTGGTTCTGATGGAAAGATGCAACACTATTGCATATGGAGCTGCAGAGCTGCAGACCTCCTCCATAAGAAGCTGGTGGTCATAGTGATATGGCTGATTGGTATCAGTTCATGAAATAACTCATACTACCATAATGAAACTGTGTTGCATTCTGAGGATCTTCCAGGGTCTGGTCTACTTAACCTTCAGATCATGATAGGTATGTGAGATTATGTCATTGTTAAAGAAGGTGCTCCCACATCAGCTGTCGAGACTTTACAAGACAGGTGTTCAGCTGTACATGCTAGATCAGAGAAAACATGCAGTCCTCTGAGCATTACGGCTAACTACCAGAAGGAACATGGTTTTCATTTTATGCCCATTGGTATGCACGTAAGTGCTCACAGCCGACATTCACACACAAAATCTTTGGATAGTACGACAAGATGAAGAGAATACGAATTCAGGGTTACTGCCAGCATCGCACCTTGTCTCTAAATCTTTATTTAGCGAGTTTACAATTTGTTGAAAGATACAAAGCAAAAAATCCCGCTTAGACAAATATGTCCCATCAGACCTGACATAATGACTTTCTATAAAATTCAAAGCTGCTGGTTGTTGACTAGCTTTTGGTTTTTCTGTCTTTCCTCTAATACTTTGTGACAGGTTCAGTGAAATGTAAAAGTTATGATTGTTATTTCAGACCAAAAGAATGAAAACATGCACTTTAACACTACTTCTGGGCAATTTTTGGTCTCTTGCTTTTTTGTTTTCCAGTCTCAAGTATGTTTTCTGGGCTTATGCAAAAGGAATGCATCCTCCAGGGAAAATCGCAATCAAATGTATCTGAATGCAGGCCAAAGTACCTTTATATTATGTTAATTATTTATTTAATTCCATTCAGTATTTTTTATTTTTTATTTTTTATTTGAAATTAGTTTTTACAAGTACCATTGTCACAATGGCAAATCGACAATCTAACATTGTCATAAAATACTTACATTTTAAAATGTCTTTGTAGAAGTCTTTATATAACAAAATAAAAGTTTCTTATTATCTGAGCCTAATTAAATGAAACCTCACATGTTTTATATGTAAATCATTTCTTCATATATGTTATTGTGATTCATATATGTTATTGTGTTATGTGTTTTACTAATATTGCACATACATTTAATCATATCTACCAAATTGAGAGAGTAAAAATATAACAGGCACTTGTTTGTTTAAACGTGTGAAAATTATCTGCAATTATGGTGGTTAGTCTTTACTTTCACTGGGAGCAGTCCAGAGCTGTAATTCAGTCTTTAAGTGTTGTTTATTTGTCCAAAATGACCCACTTCTTTCCATGTATTTCTACAAAATGCCTAGGTACTTGCTAGTTGGAACACATCCTCACCTTTCTGCAGCTCCGTCAAGCATTTACTTTAAAGATGGAGCTCAAAATAGTTTTTTGAATTTTTTTTAAAATTTGTTTTTCTGTGACATTTACACAGGTATCATTTATCAGCAGTGTCATGGTGAATATGGATGTCTTTAATGATATATATGTCAGTCTTTTCATGAAATCTGTATGCAAGAGGTGTAGGTCATGAGTGAGTCCAGCTGTTTGTGTGTTTTAGACGCAGGCCAGTCGAAGTGCCGTATGGAGCGGAGCCAGGCTCTGGAGCAAGCCAAGAGGCCGCAGGAGTCCATATTTATCCCAGAGTGCAACGAGGACGGGACATTCGCCCAGGTCGGCTTCAGCTCTGAATCCACTGTGGTCTATACATTACCTCTGACACCAGTGAACACGAAACAGTCCGCAGAGTGCAGAGTTGGGGAGAAGTGAGCCTTGTGAGATTTACCCACGACCTTGATCTCATTCCAAGGAACATGGAGCTTTTCTGTATTTCTCATCAATAGCTGAACGTTGGGAGTGCTTGTGGAAAAGTGTACATTGACTCAGGAAAGAGAGCTGCCCCACTAGCTTGTTCCATTGCTGTATTAATTTGTCAAAGAGAGCTTGCCAAGTCCAGACAAGCTGTCAGTGAATAAGATCCAGTGCTGAGAGTCTCTCTTTATCAATCTGTCTCTAAGGGGGAACATCTTCATCCATGGCTTTTATGTAATGTTTTGGGAACTTCTTGAAAGTGTTTTCACTTCTCTTTGTGCTCTTTGTTTTCACACAGGTCCAGTGCCACACTCTCACTGGTTATTGTTGGTGTGTCACCACAGACGGCAAACCAGTCAGTGGCTCCTCGGTGCACAACAAGACTCCTGTGTGCTCAGGTACTCAAGTGTTATCATGGGCATGTGACAGGACATGCGAGGACGTGAACTGTCTGAGCGTGCAGTAGCTTTAGTCCAGTATTAGTAGGAGTTGATGTGACACTGATGGTTTTACTGTGTGTCTACTGAGAGGAACCACTTCTCTGCCTTGACTGTGCATCATAACCTGGAGACCCATTAGTGTTAGTTTGATCCAGGTTCTGCTCTCTGTTTGAATCACTGCACTGTTAAATTCTAGCTACTGCTGTGTTTATTTTATGTGTCCTCTGTTTGTGCACTGAGTCCATACTTGATGGATAGCTTGGAGGACTTTCTCTGGCTTAAAATGTCCAGCCGTTTCTCAGTCCTCTTTTGGTCTCAATGATGCCTGAGACATTACGTCTCAGCATTTTTTTCCACAGCACTTCTTGCCTCATTTTCTGACAATCAAACGCACATATGTAATGCACATAGGTTATATGGGTGCACAAGCAACTGCTTTCTGAGCAAGACGCTCCGACTGAGGTGAGCTAGCCTCTGTGAAAGTGAATGGGAAAGTTTTAATGTAATGGCCATAATTTCCTCTCCTGAAGATAATACCCTGAACTCTTGCCAGATTTAGATTGTACTATGATTGGAGCACTTGCTTTCAGTCTAGTTTTTCTTCATGTTTTACCTCACATAGTTAGGGGCTATTTCATACTCACTTAAGCATCCCCTCATATTTTAGATCATTATGGCCATCTTGAGTCCATGTACCGTAAATTGCAGAGACATCTTGAAAGATTTGGTTTTGGAACTCCCAAGAAGGCGGAAGACATGCATATGTGTTGGTTTAAAGTTAAAGGTCTCTACCTGACACCCTGCTGTCCTGCATAAGCTCCAATAATTTCGTTATTACTGTTTCTTGCAAAGGTATTCCACTACACAGCATTTATAATTGTCTCTTAAAATGTACACTTTTCCGATATTGTTTTTGTATGAGCTAAATAAACTTTTCGAGTTATATCAGAACTCACTCATACAACATTGTCCTCATAGGTCGTTCCTTACAAAATCAGTGTGCAGATATTATCCATTTTAATATATCTATTTTTATCTACAGTTTAGGATATTTTCCTTTTCTTTATTATTGCTTGATTATGTGTTGTGTTGTCTTTGTATTGCTGACAATTACACAATGTCAGCAAATGATAAAATTATTAAATAGAGACCTCCTGTAAAAAGGTTCCATCAAGGAGTCATAAGAAATCCAGCCAATGTGACAATAAGCTTTCCAATGACAGGGGAGAGTCACTGAAAGAAGTATCCCAAATAAAACATCACTGAATCATGACAAAAGTGAAATATCTCGCACAAATTTGCAGGAAACTTCCGTGAATTTATGGGAACTCATGCTGGGACAAGCGGGTTGACAGGTAGTAAATTTCATTC
Organism: Distichodus sexfasciatus; assembly: GCA_032718565.1. Lineage (NCBI taxonomy): Eukaryota > Metazoa > Chordata > Actinopteri > Characiformes > Distichodontidae > Distichodus > Distichodus sexfasciatus. The sequence goes on from JAVGVS010000025.1 coordinate 4,185,851, forward strand.
CAAATTATTTTTCATTCAAATTCTTTCCCTCCCTTGCATTCTAATTGGTGTGATCATCTAATTTGGTGTATATATATATATATATGCATGCCAACATGAATGTTTGCACGTCCCCGGATTCTTGTCCATTGACCTTAAACCTTATGACTAGTACCTGAGAATATTGTGACTGTTTTAACCAGTTTTTAGTCTGATTAACACATATGAGCAAAATAAACAACTGATGTCCTGCATACTAATTATGTCATGCACCGTCTTTGTTTTACTTTTCTTGAAGGGACCAATAAATGACATTGTCATCAGTTTCAGTTTGTATTTTAGAGACTGGTGGGATTAGCTGAGTAATCAACAGTTAATCAAGTCCAAGTGTTATGCATGTGGTCCTTTATATTTCCCATCCTCTTCCTTCAGAAGTCATTATATTGTGATTTAAGCCTGTGCTTTTCTCATCTGTTTCAAATTCCAGAGGAGGTGGCAGCTGTCGTAGACGCGTCTGTTTCCCAGTCATATAGACACTGCTGCTGTTTTTTATATACTACATACTGTGTGCATGTTTCTTTCTAAAGCATACGTTGACTCTTAATTTTATGTTTTATGTTGTAACCTTGTGCTTTTTTTAAAGGTTCGGTAACTGATAAACCTCCAGGACCCCCTAGCTCTGGCAGAAAAGGTGAGTTGAGATCCACAGAGCGGTGTATGTACTGTATGTGTGTTAATATCTGGGTGTGTGTGCGCATGTGCACATGTGCAATTGTAATTGATCTGATATATAGATACGGTAACACTGGCAAGTTAAACTGGATTGAACTTTCTGGAGAAAAACTTTAGGGGATCCTAAAGATCCCCCAGTGTCCCAATTTCCCCACATTTACAGTAGGCTGTGATCTAGCGGGAAAGAGCTCTTTTTCTCCTTTATCCTGTCACATTAATGTATCCAACTCCAGGTCAGTTCACTAAGCTGTTGCTATTTGTCATGAGTGGCTTGTTTGTATCGAGCCAGGCTCGAGTTACTCTAAGTAGGTGCTCGGTTTCTCGGACCCATAAAGAGTGTAACCATATTCCAGTTGTTAGGTTTTACAGCCAGTGCGAGGTCTTAGATCTGATCAAAGGCTGGGATCTGCAGGCCTGCTCCCTTCTCTGGCTCAGACGACCACGCCGCACCTCCCCGGTCCCAGCAGCAGTGAAATCTCAAACCGCTAACACAGACGTTAACAGCAGTGGGGATGCAGCCTGCGCAGGCTCTTTACTCTGGATTGCCGACTCGTCATTTACAGGCCCCATGGGCAGTGTTGCGGGGTGCGAGCGTGGCCAGAGGTTTGCTCCTCACAGGGTAAGGGAGGCGGGGAGGACTGACAGTGAAGTGCACTCAGGGTTTGGCGCTTGTTTTTTTTAGATCGTGTTACACTTTGCCTACGTTTCACTGTCTTCCGTCTGCACAGAGAAAAGCTGTGGCTGAGTGCTCGTTAAACAGATGTTAGAGTTGCTGTCAGTCAGGCGTGATGAGGTGATGCAGCATTTTCTGCACGGCGAGCCTGGTCTCACCAGTTACATCCTCTGGTGCATCTGCGAGACATTTTACTTTCGTTAAAAATGTAGAGTAATTCACAATTTACGGCGTCAATACAAATGAGCATGAATGAATGCACTTTGATGGTCTAATCCCGAAACATCACGGCTAAATTGGAATACAGCCCCTCTCTTGTAACAAGCAGGATTAACAATTAGGCTTCACTTTTGCCTAATCACAGTTGAAATAATGCCACTTTTGTCACTTAGCCTCCTGTAACACCTGATCTTAGCATTAGCAAGGTGCTCCGTTGCCAGGGGTTGCATGTGATTGATGGGGCCCCAAAAGGAGAGAGGGCCAAATGCATTGCTACATTTTTGGGTAAGTACAGTAGGACACCACAGCTACGATACAGCACATGCCACAGACCTTAAAAATTCCTGGATATAGTGTGAAAAAGCCACACCATTGTAAACACCACTGGCTAACAGGTATAGAAAGGACTTCAATGTCTTCACTTAATTTAAAGTATTTGTGTGCTCTTTGTGTGGAAAATGTTTCTGAAAATAAATATGCAAAAATATAGAAAGTAAAATAAATAAAGGACCAACTGTTTTTTCATCAATTTAGAGCTAGTTAATGTTAGGGTTAATATTAAAGACAGAAATTGGTTGTTACATATAATATAGTTAGACACAAATAAAGAGTGCACATACTGATCAGCCATTACATTTTGATCACTGACAGGGGAGTTGAATTGTGATTCAGGACCAAGAGGTCGTGGGTCCAAATCCTACCTCCAGCACTCAGTCCCTGAGCAAATCCTTTACCCCAAGTTGCTCTCAGGGAGACAGACTGTCCCTGAAATTGGAAAATGGAAGTCGCTCTGGATTTTCTCTGGGAGTCTGCCAAATGCTGTAAATGTCAATGTAAATATTGATAATCTCATTGCAATGGCACCTGGCATTAGGTGGGATATGTTAGGCAGCAACATCTTTGACGTTGATGTGTTGAAAGCATAAGAAATGGGCAGTCGTAAGGATCATTTGAGCAACTTTGACAAAGGCCAGGCCAAAGAACATTTGTAAAACTGCAGCTCCTGTGAGATGTTCCCAGTCTGCAGTGGTCAGGACATACAAAAAGTGGTCAAAGGAAGTAAAACTGCCCCCGAAGTGACAAGGTCACAGTGGCCAAGTCTCATTAATGTATTTGTATCTACTGCAGCTTAAATTGCTGAAAATGCTGCTTCCAGTAAAATGGTGTTTGAACATAGAGTGCATTACAGTTTGTTGTGTATAGACTGCATAGCGGCAAACCTACTCGATATTATGTTATGGTTGGTTATGGTCATTATGTTATGGCTGGTCAGTGTTAATGCCTCTGAACCCCACAGATATATTAAACATACCAGTTTTGGTGAGTGTATTTGTGTGTGTTTGAATGAGTGATTGAGATACTGAGAATGTGTGAGAAAGATGTAGATAGTACCTTTCTTTATCTTTTTATCTCTATATCCTCACTTCCTGTATCTCTCTCTCTCTCTCTCTCTCTCTCTCTCTATCTCTCTGTTTTCTGCTCTTGTGGCCGGGCCATGTGCAAATCCCAACCATTCAACACTTCTGGAGAGTAGATTGTATTAACCTCAATAATGGTAGTCTCTTTTCGGTTCTTTCTCACGCTCAATCCAGATGATGGCTCCAAGCCCACACCCACCATGGAGACCCATGTTGTTCCAGATGGTGACGGTGAGTCCATTAAAGAAATTTACAACTCAAACACTACAGATGTTTCCTTTATCTTATTTCTACATGAGTTATGTGAGCTCCTCATTAAGTGTCAGTGCAGATGTGAATCGTATTTCATTTCCAGAGATCACTGCCCCAACGCTGTGGATCAAACAGCTGATGTACAAAGATTATATCCAGAACAGCTCCCTGAGCAGGAGGCCAGGTGAGTCATTTACACTATTCTCACACCGCATAATGCATAGTATCTACAAACTTAGTGTATGGCGTGATTCTTGATTTTCTAAGTCTTTATAGAGCCATGAGTCAAATTACTGACCTATATTTATTATTATTAGCCAGTTGTTTGCAGGAAAAAATATTGTTTTCATTACATTCATTACATTCATTCATTCATTATCCTAACCGCTTAACCCCAACTGTGGTCGCGGGGACCGGACTCTATCTCGGGAACTGTGGGCGCAAGGCAGTGTTGGGAAAGCTACTTTGGAAATGTAATGTGTTACAATTAGAAGTTACCCTATCTAAAATGTAATAGCAGTGTAACATTATTCCAATTAGACATATCGGAATAGTATCAAACTTTCAGCTGTAAATGGAGGATGTTGTGCACAAGAAAAAATGGCAAAACAATGATATTATTAAACATATAGCCAATGTTTCTGCAGAAGTTACTGAGATGTAACTGAAATTGTAATCCTGAATATTTACCGAAAGTAACTGTAATTTAATTACACATTTTTTCAAAGTAATGTAACTGATTACTGTTACTTTTATTTTGTAATTAAATTAGGTAATTTTGTTACATGTTACTCCCCAACACTGGCGCTAGGCAGGGACCAAGCTTGGGCAGGCGCCAACACACCACAGTGTTTTCAATACAATTTGCAAATAAATATTTTGCAATGCTCATTAAAATTACTTATTATACCCTCACAATCTGATTTCACATTGAAGCTGCTGGATTTCTTATGACAAAAAATTAAAATTTTTAAAAATTGAGATGAGATTAAATATACTATTAGTCATGCACATAATCCTCATCATTTGTTGTATTATCTGATGCTTATAATCTTTTTTTGGAAGGTGTTGCATTTTAAGCAACTATTGACCATAAATTACCAAATGGGTGAATTAGAGGGTAAATTGTTGGGGCACATTCTTGGTTTAGATAGTCAGTATAATCTGTACAGAAACCTCATCCTTAAGGTTTTACCATTTAACACTCACGGCTCCAGCATGTGTCTGAGTATGAAACCATCTGGCAGCCATGCAGCTCTTGGTCCTATTGAGATATTTCAAAGCATCTCCATAAGACTGTCTATTCCAAAGTATGCATGTAATTCTGTTTGCGCAATCTTTCTGATCTAGTTTTAGATTCAGACATGTCTAGGAGTGGGAAACCTGACTGCACTCAGATTTGACTGCTCCCTCTCTTTCTTTCACTCTTTCTCTTCCTCTCTCTCAATGTAATTTGTTTAGTTCTATGTGTCTCCTCTGCAATTTCCTTCAGATGAATGTGGCAGCCCTCCGGGCAAGCTTGCTCAGCTTCACTCGAGCTGGGGGACTTCTACACATGAGCAAGGCAAAGTGTGGAAGAGGGGATTAGATTATCAAAGCACAAGAGATGTGTTGAGAGATGTTTGAGAGAAGAGGTGTGTGTGTATGTTGGTGTCCACGTGTTTTTAGGCAATTGTGAGGACCAGATTGTACCCTAAAAAGTCTGGAATTTGTTAGATTCTTGTGGGATTTGTTTGGACATTTTTGTATTCGAGGAAAAACACATTTCTTATAGAACAATTCCAGCATTTGTATTTGTTTCAAAAACCAAACAGAGTCAAAAGGTTAGTGAGTTTAGGGTTTAGCTGGGGTTAACATTTGGTTTAGCTGTAGTTTTATTTACCTCTAGTAATTATGGGAGTCACAGGGCATTCCTCACAAAGACAGCAAGACTGTGTGGGTTTGTAACAGCTTTGACGAAACCATTAAATGTTTATTTTTACTTTTAGCTGTTATTTAAAATATGGTATACTTTATGTAGCTATAGTAATCTGTATTTATGTTCATGCACCGTATCATGTCTGTCTATGTCTATATGAGTAATCCCAGTAGCAATTAACAAGGCTGTTCTGCGGCACAAGAGTTTAATCTGGTTGTGTGTTCGTGACTCACGTTGCTTGTGTTTGGTGAACTAGCCGAGATGTTTATTCTCTTCTCTACTGCAAAACATTGAGTGAAAACAAATATTTTACGGTTGGCATTTTTGCGCAGGAGGAAACGCTCCATCAGAGCGCAGAAGAAAGTGTTCCTCACTGACAGGAGTTTGTGATGCTTTAGAGACTCCTCCTGCTTCCAATTAACATGCAATGTCCCTGGAGGACAACCACAGTAAACCTGTAGCCCTGTGAACGTAGCGCCAGTTTTGAGCCAACCGATGAGGACAATGTGTTGACTAAAAGACCTAGACAAGGCTCAGAAGCCTATGACAATGAAGTGGGCAGTATGATTATGTGTGATTCATTGCAAAGTCTGACATCAGCGATTTTTAAATGAAGGCAATCATATCTAGGGTAATATACTGTTACCCCATTGTCTGTCACAAAAAATAATGTTTTTAATGTCCATATGTGCTGATTTAAATACTTCAGAAAGACAGGGCAAGAGTGAGGTGACCATAGCTGAAAATGACAGGACAGACAATCCAAGGCAGAGCCTCACTCTAACCCTTTCTGTATTTTTGTCCAACTAATACAAACTATTTTTAAAGCACCTTGAAATATTCTCTTTAGTCACTTGATTAGTTTTAGATTTAAGATCAGGCAAACTTAAGACAATATGTGTGTTAGTTTGTTATTTTCCAATTTTTTGAGGGACTTTTACTGGTTATTTTCAGGATTGTTTGCTCCCCTGATACAGACAATTTAACAAAATTAACACGTAATCTCAGTTACTAAGATTAAGTTTAGGGTTGAGATCAAGCATTTTATGCTTCAATCTTTGGTTTGGCTAGAAGACGCACTGATTTTAAATGGGCAGATGTGAGGGTTATACCAATGGCAAGCTCCACATCACTGCAAGCCAGTAAACAGCAGAGACAACTGACAAATTGCACAAGCTCTCACCTTAGCTTCCCTCACAATTTGTACATTTGTTTGGACCGAATTCCTCCCAAATCCTGGCAGCAAAATGACAGGGAATTAAAGAATTCAAGGAAGGACAGTGAACACTGAAGAGTCACAGATAAAGTTTCACATGTGTACTAGACAAAAAAAGTAGAGAAGATTGAATTGCGACTGTCCAGCTTTTTTTCCATTCCTGTGTATCAGGACAGGAAAAAATGATTTTCTTTTGGGAATTGCAGCTGCCTGGCGCCAGCATACCCTCACTATAATAAACAGTGCTAAATAATTTGGAAGTGAAGAGCCTTGGCCAGAAGCGAAAGCAGCTCAGAACACTTGAGCGTGAGCCTTGACTCATACTCGCGATACAACGCAAGAGTTTGCTGGGAACACATCCTCCACCTCCTCTTCCTCCTCCTCCTCCTCCTCCTGCTCCTGCTCTGTCTCGTTCCAGCCAGGTCTCACTCACAACGCCCCAGGCCACCTCCAAAGTGTGCCAATGCTGTCAACCCCTCTACCAGAACTGTTTGCAAAAGACGAGGCAACAAAAACAACAGGATTTGGTTTCAGCCGACGAGCTTGTGTGTCATGCTTTTCATTTGGAAGCTCTGACAAAGCTCTTGGCTTTTTTGCAGACTTTGGACGGACCGTAGCAAACTTTGCCGTTTAAATTTCTCACAGCCCGCAGTCGGCCCTGATATCCACCTCACGTTTTTTTATCCGAGAAATTACACTAGCCACAACATAAACTGCAGAAGAAACTTGAGATGGTGAAACATGATTGGGGTCATTAGATTAGAGTCTTGGAATTTTGGAAACGAGGGGGAGATTTTTTTGTAAGTTAGTGTAGCGCAGAATGAATATGGGGGATGATCTTGGATGTGATGTGCATGCCTTTGTGCATGTTTTTGTATATATGCACTACAGAAGCTCACATTTGTCTTATTGTTTCACCTGTTTTGACAATTTGGACTGTGCATGTCTGTCATGTGGCCTTCGCAGAGGAAGAGTGTTGTGGAGAAAAGGAGAAGAGAAAGCTGTTGTTTTAGCTTAATGCTCCATAAACACACTTGATTAAAAAGGACATAAGTCGCGGGGCGGTAAAAGCCTCTTCATGCGGCGTTCGCTGGATTAGCCTCAACAAGTGTTGCGGTTGCACTTGGACCCGCTGTGCCAAGTGAGTGATGCGTTAAATGGACTTCAACATAAATAGAGATTTATGGGATGAGGCCTTAAAACATTTAAATGAACATCTCTCAAGGGTCTATGTCGTTAATAAAAGGGGGGGACAAAGTCTGTATGAAGTGTCATGACTCAAATATGCAAAAGGTCAAAGACGTCTTTTGAGGGTGTTTCCATCAGTGAGCTTCTGCCTGTCCTAATTTAAACAAACACTTCCACTTTCCCTCCAGTGCTTTGCGTCATTAAGTCAGGCTATGTATTAAGTCAGGCTAAGTGAAGTGGGCTTTTATTGGCATACCAGCTACTTTCAGGTATACAGTGGCAATAAAATACAGTGCTTCTGGACCACATGCATTAAACAATACAAAGTATGACATAACATTGCAGGGATAAAATTTGGTAAGTAAAGAAGTCTGGAAATGACATGGGTACCACTGCAGTAACAAAATGTACAGTATACAATGATATATATTACAGTGTAAAATACTAAAAGTTTCCTCACAATCTTGTACTGATTGCATTAAACTTGAGAGGCATACCAGCTCATATGGAGCTTCTGTCTGGGTTTAAATGAATTCCAATGTAGCAATAATTTAAGCCTCCAGAAAGACCATGTAAATATTTGTCCCTACATTTCATGCTAACATTGCACCATGATTTTAATTGCGTATTTTGCAATAGTTTTTGCTTGTAGAAAAACTGTATGACTGTGGTTTATGACTGTGTCTGATCCATTAAGGCCAGGCGTAAAGTGGCATATGAGTTGATATAGGGGTTTGTTGAAAAGTCCTCAACATTCAAATATATACATGTCTCGTTTATAGGAAAATGTCATTTTTGTTTCTTTGATTATTAATTGTTCTGCCTTGTATGGACACCCTATGTATTAAATTTGTTTCTTATATTTCTATTCTAGAGAAGGTTCCATCTTGCGACCAGGAGAGACAGAGTGCGCTGGACGAGGCTCGGCAAAACCCCCGGGAGGCCATCTTCATCCCGGACTGTGGGCAGCTCGGCCTGTACAAGCCTGTCCAGTGCCACCAGTCCACTGGCTACTGCTGGTGTGTGTTGGTGGACACCGGCCGGCCCATACCTGGCACCTCGGCTCGGTAAGTACAGGAAATTAATTTATATTTATGCCATTACATTTACAACTCTTATCCAGAAGATAGTGCATACCCGTTTTGCAGTGAGAAAACATGCTGCTTATGTCGGTAGACAGAACTCAGTAGCTTCTAGTTCAACAACCAGGAGATCTCTGGATAGATGGAGAGATTTTTAACAATATATATTTTGTAGGTTAGTAATAAATAACTTTTAATATAATAACTTTCCTAAGTGTTTCTTGAATCAGATTTGAAGAACAAATGTAACAATTCTGTTTAAATAATATTCAAATAATATTAATTGATAAACAGCATATTAAAAACTTTTTTCCAATTAATATTTTTGTTTCTCAGTGTCCATTGATTGGAAATGAACACAGCGGGTATAAGATCTACATTTTTCTTCATAAGGCTCAAGAGTGATGTAATTGATCCCTGAAGCGTTCCAAAAGATTTTGGAATTTAAATTCAAGCTAAATATTAGCTGTCTTTCAGGCGCTGAGCCGACCTCCCTTTCTGCCATTTGTTAAGAGTTTTAACTGTTGGACAGATCTTTTGGACATTATAGCTTAGCTCTCTCATTACCCCAAATGGGAGGTAAGAATTCTCTCTCATGCCTCAAACGCTCGTTTTTGGAACACAGTGAGTTTTAGAAGTGAAAAAAAACAGTTCCACTGATCACACAGTGAAATGAAATACACATGCCCTGGCAACTCCTTTTTGTCCAAATCTGCAACAGAAGTGATTACCGACAGCATTTACAAGAAACACGTTCATTCACACTTCCCCTTTTTCGAAGAGGCATTTGAACGTGATTTATTTTTCTCTTTCTCTGTCAGTTTAATGACAGCATAAAACTAAGGGAAACCAGCTTCTACAAAGCTCTTCTTTTTTTGCAAAAGTCCAGGAAAAGGCAATTGTGTCCAAGTTTACTTTTCTGGTTTAAAACTGTTTAAACTCATCAGTCTGGTTGCTGAGAGCTGGTATGAAAATGTTCCCCAGATTGACAGAATTGCATATTGTTATGGTTTTGCCTTGTGCAACTTTCACCCTTATCTCATTTTATAATACACACTGGTTGTGACATCAACTCTCTCTCTCTTTCTCTCTCTCTCTCTCTCTGTTTCTTTCAGGTATAAGAAGCCAGAATGTGACAGTGATGCTCGCTCACGTGTGTCTGAGTTGGGAGATCCTTTCAGAGACAGAGATCTGACAGGTGATTAAAGCAGAAATCGCTGTAAACCAAAAAAACAATTTCTCCATTTGCAATGAAGAACATAACTGGCCAAGGCTCAAGTATTTTAACTTTGAATATCTGGGCGCTCCCGTAAGAATTTTCAGTTTCTGTTTTGCGCTCGGCAACTTTGATAAAAATTTACAAGACTATACATCCCATGTGTTGCCACCTCTAGGTGGTCCTCTTTTCTAGTGGGCGGTTTTCACAAGCTTCCTAGACCCTTTCACTGGTTCCTGTACCTTTTCTTTGGTTGATCCACTCTCTCCCCTTCATTTAAAGTTTCATTGTAACCCTGCTTTAATTCCCCATCTGGTATGTTTACAGAGTAAAACATGGCTTCTGACTGCGTAGCAGATGTGGGCCAAGGTTTATGGCTGCTTGGACCGGTGCAGAGGGGCGGCAGCAGGGGGGGATCGGGTGGGGTGTCACTGCCTGTGGGGGGGCTGAGGGGAAATTACTTTTATGTACTTGAGCTGGATGTTCTGCACCTCCATTGTTACAGCACTGTTGTCCCCCTGTTTCCAGATAAACCATGAGAGCTAATCTAATAGACAATCAACCTCTCCACTTGCCAGGAACACAGTCAGGCTGGAATTAAAGAAAGTCAACAAAGACAATTTCTTCTAAGAAGGTCTCAGTATGTTTTGTGCATCCTGTCTACACGTGTAGATTTTGCATGCTTGAAGCGACGACCCCGATCCCATGTGCTCCAATTTAACACCCGGATTGAGGGGCAGTTAGGCGGCACGTCACAGCGCTCGTCCCCACGTCAGAGATCCTAATTGGATTCACCTGGCTTGCCACAGGACCCCACCTCCCACACACACTGTCCTCAGTGTACCGAAACCTGGACCAAAACCATGGGACAGAATGAACAGAGAGCAAGAAATTGTCTGTAAACTGAGGAGAGAGACAGAGAGAGACGAAGTAAAGAGAGTAAAAGTGTGGTGAAAATATAAAACCAGAAGATTATTTTATTAGATTCCCCTGTTTGAAGTCACTCTTTAAGAGACACAATTAAGGTGGAAACATTCACGCTGACCGAACACGCTGTTAAGGCCCTGCATCTGGAGCAATTAAAAGGCGCTACCCAAGGTGTTCGGCAACGCATTGTAAAAGTTAACTGGGTGCTTGATGACCGCTCATGTCACCTTACATGTCTGACTCTTTGCTGCTTTCTTTCTTTGTGTACTCAAATATATATATATACTATATATATATATATATATATATATATATATATATATATATATATATATATATATATATATATATATTTTTTTTTTTTTTTTAAAGAAATGTGTCTTGGAGATCTCGTGCAAATACACTGTTTATCAGTTTTAAACATCATTAATTCCAACATTGCTCAAATGGTGCAGGCTGTCCAGAGGGAAAGAAAGTGGAATTCATAACCAGCTTGTTGGATGCCCTCACAACGGACATGGTGCAATCCATTAACTCACCAACTCCCTCTGGTGGTGGGAGGTAAGTAGAGTTGGCTACACTGCCATTTTGTCCCTAAAACCTTGAAAAATCCTACTGTGTAGGAGCACTTCTAAATGTTCAACAAGATACACCATCCGTTATAAATTATTAAATAAAAACTGTTCCTCAACACTAGTATGTTGTTTATGCCATTGTAATTATAATGAATACTGAAATGTTTCAACCATTTGTAATGTTCCTCCCAGATGATTTAAATGAAACTTCTTAGAAAGTTTCAGTTGAGGAAAATGATACAGACACTGTGGTAACACATTCTACCAAAAAACTATTTTTCCATAATAATAGATATATTCAGAAAATCTATTTATTATAAAACAATGGGAGCACGGTTGCCTTAAAATAAATAATGGGACATTGTGGCTGTGTCATTGTGATCCATAAATAATTATCTTCATCTATCCATCCATTCATCCATCCATCCATGTAGTTAAGTTTAAGTGAATAGTTTCCAGAACTAAAGAACCCACAAGTCATATGTTTCCCACATAACTTGCTGCTTCATTCTTCATCTTTGGCCTGCAGGTTTGTGGAGCCTGACCCCAGTCACACATTGGAGGAGCGAGTGGTGCACTGGTACTTTGCAAAGCTCGACAACAACGGCAGCCAAGATATCAACAAAAAGGAGATGAAACCATTCAAGCGTTTTGTGAAGAAGAAAGCCAAGCCTAAGAGATGTGCTCGCAAGTTCACAGATTACTGTGACCTCAACAAGGACAAGGCCATTTCCCTGTTGGAGCTGAAAGGATGCCTAGGAGTCAATAAAGAAGGTGAGCACTGTAGTTGTTTTAAGAGACACCCCACGTGAAGGCCTATGTAGCGAAAATAAATAAAAGTTAATGAGTACCAGATAACATAAATCACCCTTACTGTTTCCCATTAGCTTCGATTTATTGTTTGCTACATCACTGTCTTTGTGCAGAGTGCCTCTTTTCAAGAGTACCACTTAAGTACCTCTTACTCGAAATCTTAACTAGTAATTGTTGTAATGGTGCCTTGTATTTTATCATCAAAGAATATTAGTTTCAAAAACTATGTTTTTGATGCTTATTAACAAATGCTGGGAAAAGAGAAATGGGTAACAAATACCTCATCTGGGTTTCTAGCTTCAACAGTGACTAGTAAAGTGTGGGCACCATGGCAGAGAGCACTCATGGAATAAAACTCTCATTAGGATGAAGACTCATTCTGGAATAATGCACCACAAAGGCATCTTCCAGACTGAGTATATGTGTATGTGGTTGTCTGCTGATTCATGTCTCCTTCCTGTAGGTACCACAGTGAGCAGCGCCAGCAGCAGCAGCAGCAGCAGCGGTCAGGGGACAAGGCAAGGGACAAATGTGTTCAGTAAGCTTCACTAATCGCTTTCACTAACAGCTGCGTCAGCTGCTGCGCATGGCCACTGTTATAATCCATTAACCTTCTGAGTTACATTACATCTCTGAGGAGTGTAGAGAGTGTGTGTGCATGTCTGTCTGTCTGTTTGTATACCACATTTGCCTTAATTGTAGGAAACCCCAGTATAATTATTAAGACATAATTCAAGGTTCAAGGTTCAAGGTACTTTATTGTCATCAGTCGCGTTATACAAGTACAAAGTGTGATGAGACAGCGTTTCCCCATGGCCCTGGTGCAACATATAATAACACAGATACATTCAACAGGACAGAATGTGCAACAGGCAACACAATAAATACAGAACGAGTGCAATAATGTAGTATTACTAAGTATTATTAAGACCGACCAACAAAACATATTTGAGGTAAGTTATTGAGCTAAAGTTAAGATCAGAATTCTTGATACATGGGTGGTTCATATACCAGGTCGAGATTTTCAATGAATAACTCTTTGAGAATCAGCTTTTTGATGCAGAATGACTATTTTATGCTTGTCAGTGTCTTATTCAGTAGCACATTGAGCAGATTAAATGCAAACTAATCAGATGGCTTTACTATGGCTGAATGTTTCATACTTGTCACTGTGTGCCTTAGCAAGCAAAACACATTCCACTAATATGGGTCAGATACAGGGACTGGACCGAGCCAAAAGCTTTGAAAGTCCTTCAGGAAGCCTGGAGAACTATTGCACAAGACTAAAGTATAAAACAATAAGTCTCTTTGGAAGTAAAATATGAAGAAGTGAGGGGTGGCAATTTTTTGTCGTGAGAATGTCTTTTTGTGCTGAGTTAGTGGTCTAGTGGATAGGACACACACCTCTGAACCAAGAGATTGCAGGTTCAAATCCTACCTCCAGCATTACCATCTTTGAGTCTCTGAGCCTTAACCCCAAGTTGCTCCAGGGACTGTCCCTGAACTTAGAAAATGGAACGGTGGCAGTAACTGTTCACCATGTGATCAGAAGGTCGTCAGTTCAAATTCCAGACTGGTAAAGTTACCACTATGGTGCTCATGAGCAGGGTTCCATCCCCAAGCACTGCTCCCCAGGCACCGCCCACGTTAACTGCCCACTGCTCCATTACGGATGGGTCACATTTTGTGGCGGAGCACTCTGTGCTGTGCTGTGGTGTCGCATCTGCTAAATGCTGGAAATGAAAAGGTTTTATTACTATTACTTTATGCTTTTTAATTACATCTTAAGCAGGCTGTTCTTAGACGTAAATAAATGGAAAATACAGGTAATCACAAAGGGATTTGACTGCAGATAGTAAGTTCACATTCCAGGCTCTGAGTGTGTTGAGGAGTAAGGTAGTGGAGTTACATGGAGTTGGATCCTTATAGATTGTTTGTAAGGCCTTGGACTAAGAATCACTCAGACATGACCTTATCTGAACTCTCCAGTCTGGCTTGCCAAAGGAGGCTGTGTCCGCTTTACCACTGAAGACGTATTTCGGACAGTATACTGTAGAAATATGACATCTTACAGTAAGTTTTCATAAAATGTTCTGTAGTTTGTGTTGGATTAGGACCTGCTCATGTTCGTAACTGCTCACTTTTCTCTGCACAGTTCGTTTATCCTGCTTTTTAGATAAGAAATGGCAGCTCATTAGGGTGTCTGTAACATGTTTCCACTATCATAAATCCGAAATCATGAGCATATGATTTCCAAAATAACCAATAGCAGCCGTGACCGGACTTTCATTTTAATATATTGCAGAAATAAAATGTTGTCATAAATTAGAATTATTTTACTGGATATCAGATAGGAAAATTTTGGCATAATTTGTCTTAAAATCCTCAGGGCATCCAATTATGGACATTAAAGTTATAGGATTGCTGCCAATAAGTCATGTTTCTTCTCTTTGAAACCAGAAACCTGTATATAAATATGATTTGTAGAGCACAGAGGTCCTTAATTAATGTATGAGAGGGTTTGAATTTGTGACATGTCATCTCCCACTAAATGCTGCAAGTAAAGTCAGCTGAGAATTTCATTTCGAATTAGTTTTAAGTTAACTATTCATTAAGTAAAATTAGACAAAAAAGAATGCTGACATTTTTCTATCAATTTTTGCCATGCATTTAAAATTACAGAATGTTCCCAGTGGTTCATTTTACGGGCTACCGCACAGTTCTTTATTTTTCTTTATTTTAGGAGAGTACAGGCATATCACTTTCCTTCTACTTTCTTTTTTTCTCACTCTCTTTTTCTCAGGCTGACTATTTGGTTCATGAGTAGGTGGTTACTGTGTGATGACAGGCCGTCAGCCCGTTGTGCTCACCTCTTCTGTCTCTCTGGTGGGATTCCCTTGTTATTGGTCGCGTCGGGGCTGTTTACCCTGGCCGGCGGGGCCGCGTTGGGCCGGCGGAGCCCCTGCCGAGGCCCGGCGAGCTCTGAGCTCATGTGTTTACCCTGGCGCTGCCCGTCTCAGCCTGAAAAACAGTGGCTGGGAGCGGGCATAACGTCAGGGCCGTTGGGTCGTGGTATAGCACTGCCAGGATAAACAGCAGACTTGCTCGCGGGGCTGAGAGAGGGGGTTTGTCCTGTTTCTGGCCAACCCGTTTGCTGTAGACCCCCCTGGACTGGCACCCCATTCCCCTATGCGCAATCACAGCCTGATGAATTGAGAAAACGTCTTCTAAAAGACAGCTTTATGTCATGTCAGTGAAGCATGGTGAATTTAAAATTGACGAGTGCAGCCGGGGTCTGGGACTAGCCACTTGCCAAAACATCTAAGAAATGAAGAGAGCCAGAGAACGTTTCCTGAACGTTTTTGGCAGGAGGTAGATTTGACAGTGAATGTATCGCTGGAGATTATTCTAATCACTCAGTCATATTCCAATCACTCACACTTCTTGTGTTTCAGAGCACAGAGAGAAAGTTGGTTTAAGGAATTGCACCTATTTTCATAGACAGAGCATACCACCGCTCAACACTGTTTCCCACCAAAATGGATTAATCATTTCTTATTTCTAAAAGGTGGATGAACTACAATTTTGGTTTCATCAGACGTTGTTTCAGTTGCTTCACTGTAGTCTGTGTGCTGCAGAACTTACAAATAAATCTATCGTACTTATCCATTATATATGGAAGCGTCTTCAAGTCTTTTAATAATGGATCACGTGCGTGAGTGATTATTTGGCATTGTGATCACACCACAGCACAGCACACAGTGCACCACAACAAAATATGACCTTTGCATTTGACCCATCCGTGAAGGAGCAGCGGGCAGCTAACGAGGGCAGTGCCCGGGGATGGTATCTTGCTCATGAGTACCTCAGTGGTAACTTTACCTGTCCTGGAATCGAACCATCAACCATCTGATCACGGGGTGAACACCCTACCGTTACACCAGCAACGCCCATATTACACAATTATCCACCTGTCATGTTTACTTCACTAATTTTCCTTTATGTTTGTCTGGTAAATTTAACGGTAGTTTTGCCTCTTCTCGCTACAACATGGTGTCTGATTTGTTTTCAGAAAAAGATTCTAACATTGCATTAGACTGTTCTCTAACAAAAAGTTTAGATTAAAAAATGCAACTCTTTTTGGAGCTGGTAAATATAAATATCGCTATATGTTGTGTTTTTCTATAATGTGTTCTCCATATGTGCACAGTCACTGTTTTGCTGTGCAAGAATGTGTGCGTGTGTGTGTGTGTGTGTGTTAAAGAGAGAGACGTTGGATTCTAGTCATTTAGCTCATGAAAGACCAGCTTTATGCATGAGGGAGACTAAAAGCTTCAGAGACACTGACGTACCTGCTTAGTCGTATTTGCCACACATGCGCTTTCTGTTAATTATGTGTGACATCATGTTGATGCATTCTGTATAGTGTATTAAAATGGATGTTACCAGGAATATTGTGGGCATAAATCATGTCCCCAATGTTTCTAGATTTTGGAAAGTCCTCACACATTAAACTTTTATAGCCTGTATTTAGTACTTGACAGCATTAATGTACTACAGTCTTTTAATAGCTCATAGAATGTGTTTTAATATTCCACAAAACTACATAATATGGTTAAGTCTGCTACCTACATTTTCTCTCTTCGGGGCATTCATCTACCTGTAAATTTCTATCCATATTTAAGGTGTGGCTCTAATTATTGCTAGAAATATAAGAGCTGTTGGAGCTTTAAGACAGTGGACCAGCGATATCTCGAGGGCGCCCCGTTGTGTAACCTCTGCCGCATTGGGCCGCCTTGCAGACTTTGCTTGGCTCTAATCAGAGATCAGCAGTCAGGTGAGGCTGCTCTTAGGCAGACGGGATCTGGTTTCTCCGCTTTATCAGATGGGGGCCTGGGGTGTCCGGGGAGAAGCATTGTGCGCTTAATGGCACAGTCATTTCACCACTTTAGCCGGCTGAATGAGAAGAGGCCGGAGTGGAGCGCTTTGCTGGAGCCTGTTAATTGCCGAAGGGGGAACCGTAAGGTCTGTAGAGCAGGACGGAGACACGGAGACCTTAGAGCTGAGCGGACGGACTGGGACCAACTCCCTAATTCTCCCATGAAAGCCTCCCTGAAAGGGCATCACACTAAATAACGGACATAAAAGTCTGGTTATCTCATGTCTTCTCGGATATATAGTTGTGCTTGATAGCGTCGCCTGTCGCAGTTGATCTACAAAGCGTCTATGTTTCAGATGAGCTTCTACGGGCTGTAAATTTGCCAGCCGTAATAAAACACGAATGTACTCGGATTTGACTAGAAGCACACCTGCGTCACCCCGCTCCAGAAACCTGTTGTTAACCTTCCATTCTTTTACACACACACACACACACACACACACACGGAGAAAGACAGCCCTCTGATGGGCTAAGGACTCCTATACCGGGCAGACCTTTTCCCCTTGGGCTATAGTGGAGGGGGGGAGCTTGACTGAAACTCTCTTACTCCCTTCCTTCAAAGCCATCTGCAAGCAATCTGGGCTCCCTACCTATCTCTTCAACTTCTCTGCTCTGCTCTGATAAATGGGCCCAGAAGGAGTTCCCTGCCCCATCCTGCCCATTGGACAGTTCTACTACAAGCAGAAGATTGCTTTGGTCATATTTGGATATAAATATAGGATATAAATATACTAATTAGCAGTGTTATGGATCTTGTGCAACTTTTAAACAGTAGCTTTTCATGCTACAATCTTATAATTAAAAGTAGCAAAACTACTGCTTTAATACAGAAGGTCCCTGAGTTGCGATGGTTGAATTTACAATTTTTCGATCTTACGATGAAGTTTCGCATGGTGGACAATTCTAGCAGCGTCTGTGGTGAGATACATTAAGGCACTGCCGGGATGTACGCATCTCCCGCCTTGTGCCATGCCTCACTCTCATCAGTGATCGACAGAGTTCAGTTGTCGCTGTGTTAGAATCTGTATTTGTTCCTGAGTTTTGGGGGTTTCTCAACGTGTAACATTTTCTAGTTACGATGGGGTCATCAGAACAGATCTCTTTCATAAGTTGAGGCCTAAATGTATAGTAGTTGGCTACACTGCAAGTTACAGTGAAAAGGTATCTAACTACATCACATAGATTAGGCTTCCATCTCTACCAAGTTTGACCCCACAACCTCCGACTCCATCTCGCAGCTACCAAGAGTGTGCTGCGATGCACTGAGCATGTACGATGTGGGCACAATAGTGACTTTTTTCATGCTACATCACTATTTGTTACGTTTAAAGCTTCTGCATTTTAAAAGCTGGTAAGCAGCTGAACAAAGTAAAGTTTTTTAGCCTTTCAACTTGTGGTTACCCCCTTCCAAAAACAATGCTAAATTGGCCCCTTCACTAGCACAAGCGATGGCGCTGTCACGTACGCCGCTCTCCGAGGCAAGCGTAGGGGAGAGCAGAGGAAGCGGGGGAGAGAGAGAGAGTGAGGGATGAAAATGGGAAGGTTCAAGACAGAAAAAGAATTACGCTGCGTCCACAAAGGCGCGATCTATTGCCCACATGACTTCTAAGAGGGAACGAAAACTCTTTCTCATCCAGTTGTACTCTGACACACTCACTCACACACACACATACACAAAGTGCATTCACATGCATTTAGGACATTCCACTCTGATCCAGAGCGTTGTGGGAGCTGCCGTCAGTCGTCCCATCTTGTATGTATGCATCTGGTGGAGTTCTGCTTGGAGACAAAAGCCGTAATGCATCCTGAAGGTCCACAGTAGCCCTGAGGAAACTTCTCTTGCTGTCAACGTGCAGGTCAGCGGTGTGTTACGGACCATCACTCTTTCCCCACGGTCCCTGTATAATGCGTCCAAAGACAGGATGTTGCGGTGTGTGTGTGTGTTCTCACACGTGAGGACTCAGGAATGCCAGCGTTTTCTCACGCAATGAGTGTGTTAGCGCATCTGTTGGGCAGCTAGTGAAGTGAATGTGCTTGTTTTTAAATATACCCATCTAACTGCCCTGCTTCTTCCCCAGTAGATCATCTGGTGTGAGGATAGAACCTTCCAGAAGATGAGCCAAGCGCAGCGGGCACAGAGAGATCTGCTGGCGACTTGGACGGAAAGACAGAATGTCGGAGTAAAAAAAATAATAATTGAAGAGGTTCCTTAAAAAATTTGAATGGTAACGTGGAGCCAAAATATTTGCACTTTCTCCTCCCATTGGTTGACATTTCCTCTGTCTCTAGTTGTGTTGTAAACATTTTATGAATATGACGTCTGATAAGAAGACTGCGTAAGCTGACAGATCCTTTTTTTAATGAAAATATGGCACTCATACATGTGTCTGACTACCTGTTTCAACCCACACAGCAGCTTGTTTTATGTGTATTAAAAATAAATCACAATGAGCTCTAGTCAGTATTGTACAGCTAAAAACATTAACATCATTAGAACTTTGCATGTAGTCTGTTGATATTAGGGTGTGTGAATGATTCTCCACCAGTTTTCAGCACTAGTTCCACTTGGTCAGTTTGTTATATTTTCATATTTTTAATAGTAGCATTAATAGTGGAAGATTAACCATAACCACACCACACAAATGATCAGTACATGAAGGTTTAAATCATCTCATTGTTACAACTTCCCAAGATAATGTAACATATGGAATGAGACAAGAGTTGTATGAAACTGTTGTTTTGTTGATTGTTTTACAAAGATTTCCTTAAGAAAAGTTCTGGGAGCACTTGATACGATGCATTAGAACAAACAAGTTCACAAATTTGACAGAAACAAGTCATTTAATTCCTGTATTATGCTGCATTTCTAATTCCACAAATACACCAGAATAGAACTGGTGAATTTATGCTGTTCAAAAATGTTCGAAAACCCCTAAAGACATTCCTGATGTAATCATTTGTCAGCATAGACTCCAGAGAGGTTATGCAATAGTACATTTGAACAGAGTATTCAGCAATGCAGATTTCCAGCTAGCCAGATACTTGAAGCCAGAAATTAAGACTGTCCAATATCGTAAGAGACAAGGAAGAGTTCTGCTGGAGCGTCTAGACTCCTGACTTAAGATTTCTGACACGCTGAGAAATTCTGAAAATCGAATTACTCTTTTAAAAACTGAAAGCTAAAATCTGTATAATAAATGCATTTACATGGACCCTATATAGTATGCAGGTGAAAAGGGGATCGTACTAACACATTCTAGCTAATGTCCTGTGTGTAACTAGAGAGCCGCTTAAGCTGGAGCCTGAGAGAGGAATTTAACTCTAAAAACCGAATGAAAAATAATCTAAATACACAGAAATAAATCTGTCTCCCGACGGTGAAGTGATTATCTTTCTAATTTAGGAAAGATACTAGTTGTTGTTTAAGTGTGTGTGTTTGTTGTTGGTTTCCGTGTGTGTATTTGTTTGTTTATGGAGAGATCCTTGGACGTCATGGCCTTGGCTCGCAAACCATATAAATTGAAACAGTCATAAAGTTGTAAATATGTATCATATGTGCTTATGACTTTCCATTTACAGCATCAGTTTTGCAAGAATCTTTGGCAAATTCGAAATGCAACATCAACATCATTTAGAAGTTTGTTTGAGTAAACCGTGCAAGGAAAATATTTTGCTCTCATCATGGATTTGTTTGAAAGTTTGCTTCTCACATTTAAATCAGTGAAAATACACATGTTAATGTAAATTCTCTTTCGGCTTTTTTATTTCATATTGTTGGTGTGCATGTTTATGTTCATCTCGGCTCACTACAGTCCTTCATAAATTAACACAAAACACTGTCATTTAATCAGTTATGGTTATTTCCAAAGCTTTCAAGTCTTTATTTTTTGGCTGACATCACAGTGAGAGTTTTAATCTCAAAATCGTATTTGGGAGTTCTGCACTGGATGTGGATGAAGGCTTTCAAAATGGACCCACACCTTTGTTCACAGCTGCCCTCCATTTTCTCCATCCCCCACCTGCAGGAGTAGGTCCATGTGCCCCCAGGAATGCTTCCAGACTGCAGCCGCATGACCATCACCCTCTAAATGTTTCGAATCGGTTAAAAATGGCTGCAATCACAGCTAATCAACCTATCAGGACAAAGGCAGACAGATTACTGTCGAAGCTGCAGGGAGAGCAAACATAGATCTCAGAGATACCTGCAACTGATTAATATCAATCCGCTGTTTCCAGAATCCAGAATTCAGTCAAGAACTCAAACATTTGTTTAAAAAATGGAAAATGCATTAGAACTTGTTAAATGTACAATATATGCTACATACAATTGTACATAAGCACACAGACACATACAAATAAGTTATTTTCAGTTAGCATTAGGCTGAAAGTTTTTAAAATACCTTAAGACTTTATTTTATGTATCACTGTGTAATTTTCAAACAAAAGTATGCAGTATTTTCCAAATTATTTAATACTCCAAATTAGTGTAATGACTGAGTAATATAACATCAATAATTAATAAAAAAAATCTAGAATATTAAGTATGCATAAGAGCAGGTTTTATCTGCATGGGGAAAATGTTACAAAAGGCAGAAAACAGGATTTAAAGCTGAAAGTAATACATTATGAGCACGCAAAGATGGTAGATCCCTTAGAATGGCCTGCTGAGTGGTGTGGGCTTATATGTGGAGATAAGGATGCTGGTGGTGTCAGAGGTGAGCTTGAGGGTGTTGATGATGGTGGAGGATGGAGAGGAGATGGGTGGGTGGATGAAAAGGGAGCTTACAGGCAGCTGCACTACATCTGTCTTACACTGACACATGTGGCATTTGACTTTCAGTGTGAAGTTCAAAAGAGTTTTATAATGACGCAGCTGGTTAGGGATGTGTGTGTGCGTGTGTGCATGTGTTATAAACAGCATACCATACAAGTAGATAGGTTGAAGGGTATTTTAATTCAATGTGTTTAAGCAGTTGCTAAAAGTGATGGCAAATTAAATAAATAATCTGTTTATATGCATGCAATACTGCAAAATGAGCAGATTTTAAAAATGAAACTGTATTTATTCAGAGGAGGGTCCAATATTTGTGTCCAACTGGTCCATTTTTTGTGAGATGAACTACAGCTTAAATCATGGACAGAATAAAGGAGGCAAATTAGTAAAATGCCTCATGACAGAAACCACAGTTCTACCTTGATTAGGAAACAAAGCCATTTCATAAGGACGTTTGGCCATGTGCACCCAACAGCCTTGACGGCAACTTCAAAGGCCATTAGAGCTTATTAAAGGCGGTCAATTGGAGGATTGCACAGTTAATAGTTACAACAGGGGCGGACTGAGCCATGGAATGTGTGTGTGTTGGGGGCAAGACGAGTTTTAGCAAAGAACCATTTGTGTCTGACGCCATTCTTGGCACTCTGAAACAGCACCTGCTCAACAGGTCACACTCAACATACAAAAAGGTCACCTGTCATGAGACCAAGACCTAAGGTCAGAGGTCAAGCCTCAGGCATGCCAGATTGAGAATACAGCTGGGATAATCAGGGCAGGTGTCTGTCTACCCAAAACCCACCCCGACTACCACTCTGCCTTGAGTTTGCATTTGGTGAGTGGGGAATGTGTGCCTTTGAGTCTTTTTCAGTTTGCAACAAACATTGGAATCAGTTTCAAATGTTTTCTTGATGCAGTGGTTTTCCTTCACTGGTTTAAGAACACACTGTCCAATTATCAAAAATCAGTGAAGAAAAATCACACCAAAATCGTTAAAAGAAGAAAGGTATATGGGCAAGGCAATGTCTTTTTCAAACCTGAGATTTTATACACCTTTCAATTCTGCTACAGCATCTGTTTTCTATTATTTCTTGGTTTCGTATTGATTATGTTATGATGGACTCTGAACTCAAACTTCCAGTTGCCAGTTATAAAAGACTGGAAACATTTCCTCTTACTGCATTTCTTATTGCTAATTCCAGGGGCAAAGCCATTGTTGGGGTTTAAGCCAGACTTTCTTGTTCATGTATTTCAGTCTTTTACAGGCATTACAGCAGATGAAGAATAACATTTAATAGATTTCCTCAATTGGTGGAATTAAGTCTTTAGGCAAAGCAGTAAATGATATAATGTTCACGGTCGATTGGAACTATGTAAAACTAATGGTTACTTTTACCTTCAGTGGGCCCTTTCAACTTGTGACCCCTGTACATAAATGTGTAAGAGTGAGCCCCCTGCTGGCTGCATATAAGAAACAGTAATTTTCCATTGTGCTACATTATTAAAATGCTCTAAAATATTTTATAGTAGCAACAGTTAAAATTTGTTCTCTCTAAGCTAAATATGATAATTTTGTGGCGTGTGTGTGTTGGTAGGGTGTGTGGGGGCGGGGGTGATATCTGGAGCACTGAGGGATCAATTTGTTTTATAGTTTTAACTCAAATTTTACTGTATTAGTTTCTATGCCCACTTATGATGTGGTCTCTGCATGGGAATGCTTCCTCACACAGACTCATTACCACATATATTTTTTGCTATTTTATATACTTGGACTGGCTTTGCAGGGGTACCTTCCTTCAATATATTGTTAAAAAGAAAGCATACTGTGTTACTGAAAGTAACAATAATTTACTGTATGAATTTAGTGTCGCTACAGACTCACTGCTGGTAGGCCATGCATTCATGGTGTACTGCATGTTAACCTCACCAAAATAATTTATAGAATAAAAAAGTCAGAGGGAGAGAGAGTCTCACCAAAAGCTGACTAAGAATGGTCTGTAGTCATTGCTCAGTCAATTAAATCCCTTTAACTGTGAATTCTGACAAGTACATGTGAAAGGCACTGGAAGATTTAAGAGGATACTTAAACATAACATCATGCTTGTTCACAACATTACATAACCCACATGCTCTAAGAAGAGGTGGGCATGGAATAAAATACAGTTGTCTCTTTTCCGTCTTTTTGAGATACTTTCTGTCCAAAACTAAATATTGAAGCCTGCTTGTAAGACCAAAGTTATCTTACTACCAACAGAACATGACCACAAAAACAAATATAAAATATTTGATTGCAAAAGATTAAAAATAGAGTGAATATGTACAACGTAGATACACTTTTCACACATATATTTGTTTCTGCAATTCAGAGAAAGTCCTAACTTTCTAATAACATAATTAATGATATTACACATTAACCTGCTCTGCACTAAATGTATTTCATCTACAGTTTTAAGAGAACATTATGCTTTATTGGCTAAATCGGCTACACTGTTGCCATAAACTACAGTTGTGTGGCTCCAAGGGTGTAACACTTTTTAAATGCTTAAATTTTTATATTTAAAAATGACAGAATGTATAAAGTATTGGACGATGATGAAATGATGAACTGGACTAAGTGGAATGTGTCTGATAAAGAGAGAGGGCTTTGTGTGGGTGTGGGAAGCACCGGGCCCTGCTGCTCACTAAAGGCCCATCGCTGGTATTCTTTCAGCCCCAACTCAAATTCACCAAGCCAGTGCGACTTCATCAGAGATCACATGGGCTCCTGAAGGCATTCTTGTGGCCCAGGGTAGGTGCAAGTGTAAGAGAGAGTTGGTGCACCAGAGTGATAGAAGGCAAGATGGGAGTGGGCAAGGGGCATGTGGGGGGTGGGAAGGGGTGGACGGAGCTTAAGCCAATGCTGCCTGTGAGCAGTTAAGTGTTAATTCATTGATGAAGTCTATAGATTTCTGAGAGGTGCCAAAAAGAAGAGTGGGAACATCTGGATGCAGGATAAACCAATTTTTGGTACTTAAAATTACTCCTAAATAAGGTAAGAACTAAATATTTTGGAAGAAAGTTTTACATTTTTGATTTCACACATTAGAAAGGCATATATCAAACCTAAAAGAGAGCATCTGACAAGCAGTATACAAAACTTGCAAAACAGCATTACACAACACATGCATTTTCATACACCAAAAGATTAAAACATCTACAGTACTTCTTTTGTGTGTACCCTACATATGGAATAGATTATATTCCATAAATATATATTGATGTTTATGTAAGTACATATCTTAATATATAGATCATTTCATGTGACATGGCATGTTTTATCTGTGGGAGTATATTTGCACTTTAAGTTCCTGCAGCATCATAACTGGAAATACAAGATCTTAAGCAAAGAATTAAAAAGTCAACTCCCCTTTTTTTTCCTAAGGAGTGATAGCCAACTGACATATGCTGATGGCAATCGGGGAGGTTAGTGCTTTTCTGCATGTCTTATTAATTTTTTTTATCAATAGCAATTAATAATAATTAATAGTTAACAAGAATATTACATGCCTGTTATAAATGAAGCAAATAGTAAGTGCCTTTTATAAATGAAGCAAATATGGTAATTATGGTAGTATTTTATGTGTAGTTCAGTGTTGTTAGCCTTAAGTTATGAACCTTCACACACAATCAAGAAACCTGACTGATGGAAAGTCCCAAGAATAAAAACATATGAAAAGAAATTTAAAGAAATACTTGCTCAGTCATGAGTGAGTAAACATTAGCATTAGCATTAGTCATGTTGTGTGTTTTGCTTGCTAAATTGATTATCTGTTTGACATATGCACCTGTGCCCAGAGTCAGCTCACTGCCACGCTGCTAACCTCTGTAGTGGCAGCAGTGTTTGGCTCCCTACAGATTGGATATCATACCGGGAATGTAAACTCTCCAGCCAGAGTGAGTAAAATATGAAGGAAGGGAATGAGTTAGCATGACCTCTAGCTGCTTTTGATGGAACAGTGGGAACCTTTTATTTGCACACTTGTGGTTTTGGGAGATTTAATGTTTACAGACAGGTAGCTATGCTGTCTGGATGATGTTGACTTATCATCCATGTGTGTGGATACTGCATTCCAAATTTCAGTTGGTATTTTGTTCCTGCCCAAACCAGGGTGTCTTCGCAGCTATTAGTCATGTCTTTCAAGCAGGTGAAATGCAATCTCACAAAAGTACATTTGCCATAAATGATGGTCAAAGAGTGTCTGACATCACAGTTGCAAAACCCAGACAAAAACCATTTATAATATGGCACTAAAGCTTAAATCCATCATGTGTTTTTCTTTACTGAGATCATTGAAGAGTTCTTCAACACAACATGGAAATCAAGAAACAATCAGTCCATGCCAGACCACAGTCTCACCTTTCTGTGGTCACTCTCAGTCAGTATCAAGGACTTTGGAGCCCTTTTGGGTTCACTGGGAGTCAAAGGTCTTGCTGATTCCTTTGGGAGGTAAGCTGAACAATATAAATCACTTACATTAGACAATGCAATATTAGGTTTTTAATTTCTCTTGCATTATAATTTTTCTTGTGCAGGAGGAACGCAATTCTCATCGCAAATACCTTATCTCTAATGGGTGCCTGTCTGATGTCCATCAGCAAGACTGCTAAGTCTTTTGAGGTTCTCATAGTGGGCCGTTTCATTTTTGGCTTGTTTTGTGGCCTGGTGATGAGTCTGAACCCACTGTATATTCAGGGAGTCTCTCCGCTTAATCTGCGTGGTGCTTTTTCAACACTCAACCAGGTTTCTTTTGCCTCTGGCATTCTTCTGGGCATGGTGAGAAAATAGATGTTTTCTACTATTGTCAAATATGGAATGGATCATTCCAATGCAGGTCTAACTTCTCATATTTTGTACTGTATATTTCAGGTGGCAGGCTTAGAAACAGTGCTGGGTACAGAAAAGTACTGGGCACTGATGCTGTCTCTGTCCCTCATCCCAGCTCTCCTTCAGTACATGACCCTGCCATTCTGCCCTGAGAGCCCTCGATACCTCTTCATCAACCGTGGCAAAGAGAAAGAGGCAGAATCTGGTGAGACTTAGAAAACTTGCAGGACATAAATAATGGATAGCAGACCTTAAACTTACAAATAAATCTGGAACAATTTGAGAATCTAAATGTCTTATATTCACATTTTCAGCCTTAAGAAGGTTGAGAGCAAACCCTGAGATGGTCAAAAAGGAAATGGAGGAGATGAGGGAGGAAGCGGCTCACAGCGAGGCGGGAGTGACAATCGGGGAATTCTTCATAAAGCGCCGCTACAGACAGCCCATTATACTTGTCCTTGTCATAAACCTGGGAAGCCAGTTATCAGGATTTAATGCGGTTCGTTTCCAAAAGACATTTCGGAATTATCTGATTTTAATGTTGATTCTCACATTTGGGTGTTGTTGGCCTAGTGGTTAGGACACTTGCCTCTGGACCAAGAGGTCATGGGTTCAATTCCAGCCTCTGGCATTACCAGCGTTGGGTCCTTGAGCAAAACCTTTAACCCCAAGTTGCTCCAGATAGTCTGTGCCTCAAATTAGAAAATGGAAGTCGCTCTGATGTGCGTTTCCCAATAGCATAGTTGCAGACATATTGCTAACTACATTAACACTATGTTAGCTGCTTATGTACAATATGTATTTACATGTAAATGTAAATATTTGCCTAAATGAGTAAATATGTTTTATGGAGAGGTCTACTACATTTTTAAAGACAAGGACATTGGGTTAAAATGAGAACCTTTGACTTAATCTTTTCTTAGGCAAAAAAAGAAGCCAACAAAATAATCAATAGCTAGAGATTCAGATGCATTATTGAGAGTTCTGCTTTGTAAGTGTAATATGTCATCACATTTAGAATAAAATATATTAAAAAGGATCATTATCATTAAGAAATTATGCCTTGAAATGAAAGTATTGGTGGACAATTATGTTTTTTTACTGCACTTCCAGGTTATAAATTATTCGACTAAAATGTTTGCTAAGGCCAAATTTGATGAAGCAACATATCTGACTCTGGGAGTAGGAGCGATCAATGTGGCATTCACCGTAGTGGCTGTGAGTGTTATTAACATTTATGCAAATGCAATTTTCCCGATCCCCTTTATTATACCATGCCATCATGCATGCATCAAGAAATGTCCCTTTTATTATCTTGCCCTTTTGAATTATTTCTAAGTTCTTCCTGGTGGAGAGAGCAGGACGCAGGAAGTTACTGCTGACTGGCTTCTTCGCAGTAGCGCTGTGCAATTTACTCATGACCATCACTGATTCCATGCTGGTGGGGCAAGATGATTTGTCTTTTTAATATATGCTAAACAACATATCTTGGCCAATAAATGATATACTGTTTATCTTTTCTTGAATGCTATTACCATTTGCATTTTGTTTCCTCAGGAAATAGCTCCAGATATCCGCAGCATTCAAGTCCTGGTGGTCTTTTTCCTGATCTCAGCTTATGAAGTGGGACCAGGTCCAATCTCCTGGTTCATTGCTGCTGAGCTCTTTGACCAGCCAGCCCGACCCATTGCTATGGCTTTCACCAGCATGCTAAACTGGGGAGGAAAATTCCTGCTGGCACTTCTTTTCCCTCCATTATTGGTATTTGGTTCTTTTAAAAAAAATGGAAAACCTAACAGCTTCTCCAGATTCCAGATGTGTACAAATATAATTCTTGTCAGTGAATGTGTAGTAAATTTTAATAATAATAATAATAATTTTTTTTATGTTTCTCCGTACAGAATCTGTGTGGAGCATATGTCTACCTCATCTTCATGTCAATGGCCTTGGTAGCATTCACATATACCATGTTTCGACTCCCGGAAACCAAAGGCAGAACCTTTGATGACATTGCTGCAGAGTTCCGTGGATCTGAGTGCATTCCCCTGCATAATAAGTCGACTTTCAATACCTTCTCCTGACCATATGAATGGTCACTTGTTACATGCCTAAAATTAGAAAATGTACAATGCTCTGGATAGACTAAATTCCACCCTCTTAATGTTGTGAATGTAAATGAGAAACAAATTATACTGTAAAATCTATTATATACGATGTAAAAAATTGGCTTTGTTTTGAACTCCCAGTGTAATCCAAGATATGCATCCATAAAAAAATTTCAAAGAGCAACTTCACCAATAAACGTGTCTGCTCCTACAGCGCTTGGCCCATCTCCCAAAAGAGACTCTTTGGGGTTATATTTGCAAGTGAAATCTCTTGCCTGCACTTGCCTGAGCTGTCTGTGAATAAGGCAGTCCACCAAATCTTACAAACCAAAAAAGCCACCAAAAAACCCAAAATGGTATCCAGATTCCACAAAGCCTCTTTACATTTACTGAAACTATAACAGAGTTGGTACTGGTACAGTAAAATATATAGTATATGTAAACATTGTTCTCTATAAAGTCTTACGTATTGTGTTTGTTAATCTAAAAGTGATGCAGGTTATAAGAAGACAATATTTGCTAACACTGGACCCAGTCATGATTAAAGTGATGTTGTAAATATGAAGGTCATGAATCTGAGCCCAACTCCATGTGATCTTACATGCACAAGTTGAAGGACTGAATTTTATAACTTTGTTAGTAGTGAGGCCTCAACGCCATGAACATAATAAATGTGGCGGCACAACAGATGGATTAGTTGTATTCTGTTGTATAATTGTCTATAACAAGGTCAAGCAATTAGGGGATTACAAGAAGAGAATTTCTCATTAGCAGTGAAAATCCTTTAAAAAGGCACAGCAAACACAAGCTCTGCTGTGGAAAAATGAAACACACAAAAGACGCCGCTGAACTTTACAGCTCAATTAAACAGAACTGTAAAGTATAGCAGCATTTCTGAACAGGCCTGCTTGGTCTAATAATGAGATGCTTTTGCAACTGACAGATACCTTTCGTGAGGTGATCCTCTCAATTAATCTCTTTAAATAGGTGCCCGTAATGTCTTCTAGCAAAAAGATCTTAATCTAATTTGAAACTAAAGATGTTGGTCGGGTCAGTCTGTGGAACAACAAATGACTTTAATCTGAACTAGACTGAAAGAGAAAACAACAAGGCCAGACAAAGAATGGTATGCTAATGACAGTTTGGTAAATAAAGTGAAGGAACGTAATAATAATAAATTGTTTCTCAATGTGAACTTAGGGTGTTGTGAGGCAAGCATTCTGGGACACTTGCAGTTTGAGCCACTTGATTAAAAATAAAGTATTCCTGACATGGCTTGAACACTTGAGCCACGGTAAATTAAAATGTTTGCTAGGTGAGAAGTTGTTCAAGTTTTGAGTTGGAAAACCGTTGCAGTTTCTTAAACCAGTACACATGAATGAAAAATGTAATTACCAGAGTAGTGACTAGGGGGAGCTGACACTCCATTTTACACTGTACAATACTGTATTAGGTCTGCAAATGAACAGCAAAGCCTCAGAATCCTTCTTTCTCTATAAAGACAAAATGACCAGAGGTGTTACTGTCTCTCTGCTCTGTGTCACAGGTACTGTATGTACACCTGCATGTATACATAAAATATTACAATTTTACATTTTATTACTGGCCCTGTGCACTATTTTTCTCACTAGGCTCTGTTCTGAGTACCAGGCCCGATTATCCATAGACTTGATCGGGCAAGTGCCCAGGGGTCCCAGCCAGTGGGTTTGAGGTGAAGTTTCTTCTTTCTAATGCCTACTGTTAGGAACAACATGACCTTAACACATAATTTATTGTAGTCTCTGGATCCCCCAAATTTGACCCCAAATTTGTGCTGGGGAAAGACTCTAGAGGGAGCTCTTTCCTTAGAAATGTGACAAATGTATTTGCAAAGAAAGTCAAAATGCCACTTTCAGTGAGGACACATTCTTAGCATTTAGCACAGTCACACAGCACTGAGAGTCATCATGATCACCCTCATAACACTTTCTGCCACACTACTGAGACTTTCAGGTAAGTAATACTACTAATAAATAATTAATAACAAAACTCCAGCACTGAAACACACAGTCTATTTTGGCATCATGTACATAAAAATGAAAACATTGTTTTCTTGTTCCTGCAGTTTCAGCTGTATATAATGTGACCCAAAATCCTCCTGATATCATAAAGAATCAAGAAGAGGTTGCTGAAATTAAATGTGCCCACACTGTTGAGAACTATGACCGCATACTGTGGTACAAGCACAGCCAAGATACAGAACTTAAGTTTATGGGATACCTCTTTGCTGAAACTATAGGCACAGAGAGTGAATTTAAGAAGATCACACTGAGTGGTAATGGAAGAAATAATGCCTCTTTAACCATAAACAGCCTCTCAGTAAACGACAGTGCTGTGTATTTCTGTGCAGCATATTACACAGTGCTGTAGATTACCCCACATAACTTCAAAAACCTTCATCTAATGCACATGGCCTCAAGATAAAACACGTGGTTCTGAGGTGTGACACAACGCCAATAAACCACATAAGCAGAGAAAATAAGACTCATTTTTAAGACCAAACAATACTCTGTTTCCTTCATAATTTTGTCATTTCAATTTCATGATGTTCAAGCATGAAACATTTTACTAGTTCTTATACATGTGTTTTAGTTCTTACTAAATAAGTATGATAATTCATCATGAACATTTGATCATGTTTTCTGTACTGGCATTTAGCAGTTTGCTCTTTTCTAGGTGCTGACTTTTATTTCCTAATTATAGGGATGTCTCGCAGGAGCAACTTAAGAGTTAAGGGCCCTGCTCTGGGGCCCAAGGTTTTTGTGCTTGGTTCATAATAGAAGCAGTCAGAATATTCTGCCCTTAATAAAGAGGCAAACTGTGGTACACATTCAGACTACAATAGCACTGCATTGAGAGTTGTCATGCTCACTCTCATCACAATTTCTGCCTCATTGTTGGGGTTCGCAGGTAAAAACATGGTTATGATCTTGAATAAACTCTGATACTGATAATGGGTTTTGCATTGATGCCATTTAAAAACTGAGGTATTAGTTCACATAACTACAAAACCTTTATCCAATGTACAAACCCTCAATATAAAACATGTGTGTCTGTGGTTTGACTTTGAGAAAGTGCACTTCAACCACACTAACAGGAAGTAGTGTTACTGTTTACAGAAAGCAAAACGTGTTTACTTGACCTTTTTCTAATTAATATAATAAAAAGTAAAACAGTGTTAAAACTGATTATCACAGCTAGACTTGAAATAATGCCCATGCTCAAAAACGTTTCTCACATGGATAAACAAGAACTGTTCCTTTTTCTATCAGTAGTATATTAATGTGATACTAAATGCAGCCCTCACCTACAACCCATGAGGTAGCATTTAATAACATATTATAACTTATATACTACTACATTCATTGACAGCAATTGGCTTGTTCGGATGCATCAAATAAACGTTTACTACATTGCTTGTGCAGATATACATGTTATATTCAGATTCAGATGCAGCATGTAGTCAGTGGAAGTCTGTACACATGCAGCTAATGCTAGTGTAATATATATATATATATATATATAGTATAGCTACACAAGATAAATGAAGCTTGCAGTTTATCATGTTGTACCAAAATATTATATCAACATGATATGTATCGTACAATGAGCTCCAATGCTCTGATGTCACATCCTGTTCACCCTGTGTAGCATAAAACCAGAACTGTTGAGTACTCTGTGCTATATTCCCTATTATAAGTACCAATATGATACATTTGATTGTATTATTTACTGTAACACTTTACTGTGTTTTAGGTAAAACAGTTTGTTGTCTCTTTTTATAGCGCAAATGAATGTTACATTGCTTTAAAACTCAATATTTTTATTCATTTCACAGGTGTGGATTATGTTACACAGGATCCCAGAATACTTTTCCTCTCTCAGGGCAGTTCTGCAGAGATGAAATGCAGCCACACCAAAGATGTAACTTACTACCAGATGTACTGGTACCGACAGCGACATGGAGAGTCTATGACACTCATGGTGTTCACGACACCCAGAGGCAGCCCAGACTTTGGAGCTCTCAGTACCAACAAGTATTCTGTTGAGAAGAAGAATTACAAGAATGGATCGCTGACAGTGCAACACCTGGCAGCAGATGACAGTGGATTATATTTCTGTGCAGTCAGTGCTCACTGTGAGACAGACAAATGGTGAAGCTAAACAAAATCTGAGTAAATGTTTTCCAGTATCCCAGGTAGACTCTAGAGGGAATGCTTTCATTAGTGTTGTAATCAGTTACTGTCAGAAGACTTTGCTGAGATCCAGTGTGTGCACACTTAAGAACTAAGGCTGCATACCGTGGTACAAACACAGCCAGACTATAGGATTTGTGCTCATGGGGTGCATTTATACTCAGCATCAAGTCACAGAAACTAAATTTAATGAGATCAAACTGAGAGGTGAATAAATAATGCATCCTTAGCCATGAACTGCTTTCCAGTGGAATATAGTGCTGTGTATTTCTGTGCAGCTTATTGAAAATATTCTGTTGTATTGAAAACCTGTTTTAAGTATGTTTTACATTTAGTGAATCACCAAAGCCAGTCTCACAGAAGCGATACCCAAAGTCCAAAATGTTAAATTGTCAGTCAGCTCCTACATGTTTTTTCTGAAACAATTTAATTTAAGATGTTGC
This sequence comes from Distichodus sexfasciatus, assembly GCA_032718565.1. Lineage (NCBI taxonomy): Eukaryota > Metazoa > Chordata > Actinopteri > Characiformes > Distichodontidae > Distichodus > Distichodus sexfasciatus. The sequence continues at coordinate 4,219,416 of JAVGVS010000025.1, forward strand.
TTGTACATGTTTCATTCAGATTCAGATTGTGGTGCAGCACACAGCTTATATATAGTAAGACAAGTTAAAAGTAACTTTTCTGTGATTAAAAAATGATCATGCTGTACAGAACAAAGATTCAACAATATTGCTAGCTAATTTTTGTTTCATATTCATTTTGTTTCCATTTCTTTGAATGGTTATGGTCTCACAGAGACATATTTATGCCTTGCAGATATAGATAGGGGGAGCTCACACTCCATCTTACATTACACACTGCAAAAAAAGAAACAGTCAAAACCACACTAAATATATGAAACATTTAGTTGAGACTTCATTTCACTTCATAGCCTTGCTATGCAAAATGATCAGATGTGTTATTGTCATCCTAATTGTGTTCTCAGGTATTTCTATTTTTCTTTTTCATGTTTCTCATATTTTATCAGAACACCTGAAATGACATTTTCTCTTTACAGGGGCTGTCCTCGGCACCGATGTTCGGCAGAGTCCCTCCGATATGATAAAATTTAGTGAAGATTCTGCTGAGCTGGAGTGTCATCACAGCAACTCATTCTATAATGTTATACTCTGGTACAAGAAAAACACAGACAAGGAAATGTTGTTAATGGGATATCTGTTGAATAAAAATGAAAATAAAGAGCCTAAATTTACAGACAAAATCATACTGAAAGGAGATGCAACTAAGAATGGTCATCTTATCATGAAGAATCTTTCAGTGTATGACACTGCAGAGTATTTCTGCGCTGCCAGTTTCCACAGTGTTACAGAAATCTTCACTGCTATGCAGAAAAGCTTCTCCACAACACAAAGCATCTTGTCAGCTCTTTCGCACCTGCTTATTGTGATTTGTGCCTTTGAAATAATTAGATAGACATGATATAAAAAGGTGCACACCATTAACATGCACATATGATATGGTAAATATCTGTTAACATTCACCATATCAGGTTTTCTCCACATTCCTTGACACGACGCCTCTGATGTCACATCCTGTCTTCTCATTGTAGAACAAAACTATAACTGTTCACTGCTTTGTGTTGCACTAGTTTCTATAATGATCAAGATGATCAATCTTCTCATTTTATTTACTGGATCCCTGTACCATGTTTTAGGTAAACCACTTTGCTGTCTTCTTTCCTGCACTTCCGTTTGGTTTACTTTAAAACTCATGATTATCTCTTTATTTTACAGCTGAGAGTGATGTTACACAGAGCCCCAGCGTACATTTCCTTCAACAGGGGAGGTCTGCAGAGATGGAGTGTACCCATAACAAAGATGTAGCCCACAACCAGATGTACTGGTACCGACAGCGGCATGGAGAATCTATGACACTTATAGTGTTCACATCAACCAGTAGTGTCCCAGACTTTGGATCCCTCAGTACTGACAAATATTCTGCTGAGAAGAAGAATTACAAGAATGGATCCCTGACAGTGAAACACCTGGTATCAAATGACAGTGGATTATATTTCTGTGCAGTCAGTCAACACAGTGAGACAGTCAAGTGGTGGAGCTGAACAAAATCTACTCAGTAAATGTCTTACAGTACCCCAGGTAGACTCTAGAGGCAGGTCTTTCATTAACAATGTAATCTATTATTATCAGAAGACTTTGCTGAGATCCAATGTGCGCACACTTGTTAAAAACTGTGACCTTAAACTGTGGAACAAACACAGCCAGACCATGGGGTTTTTGTATTCATGGGGTACATTTATACTCAGTCTCAAGTCACAGAAACTAAATTTAATGAGATCAAACTGAGAGGTGATGGAAGAAATAATGCATCCTTAACCATAACCAGCCAGTCAAGGGTCAGTACTGTGTATTTCTGTGCAGTTTATTACGCAGTGCTGTAGACTGCGTCATATAATGACCAAAAGGAAGCAGACTTCTTTTTTGCACAAAATGAGCTATTGAAAACCCGTTGTAAATATGTTTTACACCCAGTGAATCACCAAAACTGGTCTCACAGGAGTGATACCCAAAGTCCAAAACAGTCCTCATACCAGTCTGATATGTTTATTCATGAATTATCAAATTAAAGCACTCACTACAACTATTTCCTAAAATCGTGGAGTAGTGTATAATACCTCAAGACATTCTTACAATCAAAAATAAATCAGGTATAATTTTCATTACAAACACATTTGAATGTACGTTTACATTGTTAAATTGTTCTCTTAGCTACCACATACATTGTCAGTCACCCCATAAATCCTACATATGTTGACTGTTAGCAAAGTTTTTCTGAAACAATTAATAATAATCATTAACTTAAGATGTTGCTTTTGCAAATTTTCACAACTTGCCCATATTTAATTCAGAATCACATTGTGGTGCAGTAATGAATCCCTTAAATCCACTTATTTCTTTAATTATGGCAGCATATAGTAAGGCAAGTTGAAAGTAGCTTTCTGGTGATTAAAAAAATGCTAATGATGTACTGAACAAAAATTCAACAACACTACTAACTCATTTTAGCTTGATGTTTACTCACAATCTTTGATTGGCTATGGTCTCACAGGAACATATGGCTTGCAGATATACTGTAGATAGGGGGAGCTCACACTCCATCATACGGTTCACACTGCAAAAAAGGAAACAGTCAAAACCACACTAAATATATGAGATATTTACTTGAGACCCCATTTCACTGCTTTGCAAAATGATCAGATGTATTACTGTCATCCTCCTTGGGCTCACAGGTATTCCTTTTTACTTTTTTGTGCTTCTCATGTTTTAACAGAACACCTGAAATCACATTTTTTCTTTACAGGTTCTGTCTTAGGTACTACTGTTCAGCAGAGACCCTCCGATGTGACTAAATTTAGTGGAGATTCTGCTGAGCTGGAGTGTCATCACAGCAGCTCATTTTATGATGTTATACTTTGGTACAAGAAAAACATGGACAAGGACATGCTGTTACTAGGATATCTAAGTAATACAAAGGACTATAAAGAGCCTAATTTTACAGACAAAATCGTACTGAAAGGAGATGCAACTAAGAATGGTCATCTTGTCATTAAGAATCTTTCAGTATATGACACTGCAGAGTATTTCTGTGCTGCCAGTTTCCACAGTGTTACAGAAATCTTCATTGCTATGCAGAAAACCATTTCCACAACACAAAGCATCTTGTCAGCTCTTTCGCACCTGCTTATTATGAGTTGTGCCTTTGAAATAATTAGATACACATGATATAAAAAGGTGCACACCGCTAACATGCACATATGATATGGTAACTACCTGTTAAAAGACATTCTCCATATCAGGTTTTCTCCACATTCCTTGACACGACACTGCTGATGTCACATCATGTCTTCTCATTGTAGAACAAAACTATAACTGTTCACTACTCTGTGCTGCACTACTTTCTATAATGATCAACATGATCAAACTTTGATCAAATTATCAAAGAAGCTGTACAAAATCTTATTGCATCAATCTTTTACTATACATCAAGCCAACTCCAGAGTTGCCAAACACCACTTCCAATCGATCAATTATGCCTTACGCACGGCTGAACAGGCAGAGAGGTGTTCCCTCCTCTACACACTCCTCTATGGTATGTGGCGCACCTAATGATGCTGCACTACCCCCACCACTCCCGATATCGGCCACACACACCACAAAATTTCAAGCCAAGGTTTTTGGAAAAGTTGGCAGCCCTGCAACTCTAGAGGGAGCTTTTAAGTCATTGAGCACAGTAGGTAATCTAAGGAGATTTGGTAAACACACTGACCTTTAACTGGCCTTTGCCTAAGCCCACATTAAGCAATTAAGTATCTGAAGGAACAATAATGCCAATCTACATCCAATTATATTGCAGTTACAGAAGAATCTGATACATTTTGGTAACAGGATACCGCATGACATCTACACTCTTAAAAATATTAGAACCAAAAGTGGTTATTCACAGTGATGCCATAGGGGAGCCTTCTTTGGTTCTACAAACACCCTTTTACCCAGTGGTTTTTGCAGAACCACTTATCGTGAAGTGATCATGAAGAATTTTAATAAACACATGTGAGACAATGTATCAATTACTTTTCAGAAATTGCAATAGCTTATCTCTCCAAAAAGGCACTGGCAGACATCATCAGTTAATATTAAAAAAATGCACCATAACAATAATTTCTACACACATCCAAAAGTAAATTAGTAGGTTAAGCACAGGGGCGGTAGTCATTGAGGTCATACTTTAACATGAAGTGTTAAAAAATTACTGAAAATGATAGGTGTTACTTAAAGAACTCTTTTTTTGCATTGAGTTCTCCACAGAACCTTAAACAGCATAAAAAGGTTCTACATCATAAAAAGCTTCCGCAAAGTACTCAATGTTCTCCAAAGCACTATTGAAGAACCAGTTTTTCTTAGAATGTAGAGGTCTTGGAGTCCAGAATTAGGATCAGAGTTGTTTTAATCTGTGAATACTGTAAATACTACAGTGTTACAAACCCAAATCAGAAAAGAAATTGGGACAGTATGGAAAACGCAAATAAAAAAAGAAAGTAGTGATTACTAAATTTACTTTGACTTGTATTTCATTGCAGACAATATGAACACAAAATATTTCATGTTTTGTCTGGTCAACTTCATTTCATTTGTAAATATACATCCTTTCCTGTCATTCAGACCTGCAACACTGTCAGGTTCGGTGCTGGGAGCATGACATGAAGCGAGGTCACATTGCAAGCCATTTATTTGCACAAACAATAAAACACAGAAACAAAACCAAACTTCCTACTAGACAAACACACACAGCAACAAGCAAACATAAACCGGCACGAGGGCCACAAACAGAACAAAACTTATCACTAGACAAACCAAGGAACAGCACGCCGACATAGGGAAGGTAGAGTGAGGGTGGACCAACAAGAAACACTGGGAAAAACTGAGCTTAAATACTAACACACAAACAAGGGGCTGGACCAATGAAACAAAGGGGAACCAATGGGAAGGCAATCAGGAAACAACCAACGAAGGGATAACCAATGGGGAAGGAGAGGGTGTGACTACAATGAACAAGCACAGGTGAACAAACCAATGAACCGTGATCAACCAGTGAGACACAATGGGAAGGTGGGACATAGACAGTGATTGACAGAAGACTCAATACAGTACACACAACATGGCCGAACACGCTAGACACCACAGACACAAAATGGCCGACCACACTATACACAAGACCCAAAATGGCCGAACACACTATACACAACATGGCTGAACGCAGAACACACAGAAACGCTGAACAAGAAACACACAACATAGCGGACTTTAGCCGTAGCCTATTGAAAGTCCAGGGGGGGTCATGACAAACACATTCCAAAAAAGGTTGGGACAGGAACAATTTAGGGCTAGTAATGAGGTAAACTGGTTAAATAATGATGTGATTTGAAACAGGTAATGTCAACAGGTGACTGTAATTATGATTTGGTACAAAAGCAGCATACAAGGTCTAGTCCTTTAGGAGCAAAGAAGGGCAGAGGATCGCCAGTTTCCCAAGAAATACATGAGAAAATTATTGAAATGTTTAAAAACAATGTTCCTCAAAGAAAGATAGGAAGAGATTTGGATATTTCACCTTCAACAATGCATAACATAATTAAAAGATTCAAGGAATCTGGAGGAATTTCAGTGCGTAAAGGACAAGGGCGCAAGCCTAAGCTGAACATCTGTGATCTCTGATCCCTCAGGCGGCACTGCATCAAGAATCGTCATTCATCTATAAGCGATATCACCACATGGGCTCAGGACTACTTGGCAAACCTTTGTCAAGTACCACAATACGTAGTTACATCCACAAATGGCAGTTAAAACTGTACTGTGCCAAAAGGAATCCCTATGTTAACAGTGTCCAGAAGCGCCGTCGACTTCTCTGGGCTCAGAGGCATCTGGGATGGACCATCACACAGTGGAAACGTGTACTGTGGTCAGATGAATCAGTACTTCAGGTATTTTTTGGGAGAAATGGACGCTGTGTGCTCTGGACCAAAGAAGAAAAGGATCATCCAGACTGTTACCAGCAACAAGTCCAAAAGCCAGGGTTCTATTTAAACACGGTAAATTAACCGTTTGAATACTTTCTCACCATTTTGTAGCAGTATGTGAAAAGGTAACAACTAAATTCATTACCATTTTCTTTACAGTCTCTGATGCTGCTAATGATGTTTTCCAACATCCACCTGATGAGATCAAGGAAGAGGGAGAGTTTTCAAAGCTCACATGTACCCATAGCATTTCAAGTTACAATACCATTCTCTGGTATAAACAAACTTATAATGGACAACTTCAGCTCATGGGACGTCTTATGGTGACAGAACCTTCTCCTGAGCCTGATTTTGAAAGTAAAATCAGCATGACAGGGAAAGGAAATAGTAAAGGTGAACTAACCATTAAAGACCTTCGATCCAATGACAGTGCATCATATTTCTGCGCAGCATATGCACAGTGTTTTACACTCCCACACTGCACTACAAAAACCTTCAGATCAGCACCTGAACACCTGCACTCATTCATTCTTATTTCACTCTTTATATGTCTCTATCTTCCAGACCTTTCAGAATTATTCATTAGTATTTACATGCTCTTGCGGAGATCTGACAACGGAAACACAAATGAGTTTATTATGACAACAATAACAAGATATTTGTATAGGTTATATATTGTTATTAAAATGTATTGCATGAACTTCTGTTAATGTGGCCAGTTTTAGCAAAATTGATTGATTTAAAATAGTAACATTTCTTAAATTGTGCACATGTGCTGATTTCTACCTAAACCAGAGGGGGCAGTGTTTTTATATGTCTCCATACGCTGCAGAAAATTCCATCAGTATTCAGACTGTGGGCAGACTTTATACCCAAGTAACTGTGTTCTTTCAGACCTTCTGTTCTAGCCTGTGTAAAGTCATGATTAGATTTGCTGTCATCATCACAGTGCATTCTGTAATCTTTTTAGCAGGTAAGTTTGGTCTCTTTTACTTTACAAATGTAATGTTCATTATCGTGGCCTAACTGTTTAGGTGCTGTTTTGTATGTAAATGTAACATAATTCAGGAACTGACGTTATGAAATCTGATGTTTCCCACACAGTCTATGCTGCTGTTAATGAAGTAATCCAAACTCCCCCTTATTTGATAAGGAAGGTGAATGAGTCTCCAGAGCTCCACTGTTCCCATAGCTATTCAGACTACAATACCATTCTCTGGTACAAACCAACCCATAATGGACAGTTACAACTTATTGGATACCTTATCGGATCAGACGCTAAATTGGAGCCTGATTTCAGCACAAAATTCAACCTGACAGGGAATGGACGCAGTAAAGGTGTACTGACCATAAAAGACCTCAGCTCTGATGACAGTACAACATATTTCTGTGCAGCATATGCACAGTGGTTTACACAGTCACTTCTTACTACAGAAACTCTTAGCTTGTCAACCACATTATGATAATCAGCACAGTAACACCTGCATGTTATTTTATTTAAAGCCAATGCAACTTTGTGTTATAGACATTAATGATAACATGTGACCATATCTAGTTTCAATGCACTACCACAAAAGAAATGATTAAAACATCTCAATAATAGCTATGTTTAAATAATTATTACATGATATGTGTTGCATACATGCAAAAACAGAAGAAAGAAAAAAATGTAACTTCAAAGTACATAAATACATGAAATTAAATTTAAAAAATGTCTAAATAATGAGTCATTAGTCAAAAAGCAAGTGAAGAAGTAGGGTTTTTTTAGTCTTATAATACATATATTCGGAATACACTAAGCACAGTGTGGGCATGGCAGTGTCCAGACATCATGTAGTCCGGTTTTTGAAAAAAATGCTGAATCTCTCACACCTGTGAGTGATTACAAAATAATAAAATGTGAGTCTTTAACTTCTACAGTACAATACAGTATTTTTATTCTTGTAAAACACTTGCTAGGATCAATAATTAATTAATAACTATAACATAAAATTCTCCCGATGGCCACAAGAGGACGCAATGTACTTTATTTCCACATTGAACCTCATTCTAAAAGACGAATAGTTTTCTAGTCTTTTTTATGCACATAAAAAGGTAAAAGTACATACAACTATCATTTTGAGAAAAAGAGTCCTGATTCTGCACAGTCCTAATCACTAATAAACACAGGTTAAATAAAACAATTTTGTACCTGTTCAAGGCAGGTTCTACTAGCAGAAGTAACGTAACTCTACTGTGTGTTTACTGCACTGTCTTTCTGTGACATGCACAGTTTTATGTTTTATGACATCACATCCTGCCCCAGGATGTGACCTGACTTAACAATTAACGGCTGAGAATTCTTCTTCTTCTTCATCTTCTCCCATTATGAATCAGAAAAAGGTCTTATACTGTGTGTAATTTATAAAGAGCAGCATGATCAGAAACATTATAATACTGCTTCAGTCTTTATACTGGATCCAAGGTAACCAACATCTTTAAATCTAAACTAAACAAATAGTAGAGGGCACATCATGCACATATATATTTTAATTGTTTATCTGCAGGTGCTTCAGGGGAAGGTGATGTCCATCAGCCTCATTTCCTCTGGGCTGAAATGGGCAAATCAGTTACAATAAACTGCAACCATAGTAAGTCTGCAGATTTTTATCAGATGTACTGGTTCCGGCAGCGTCCAGAAGAAACTATGAAGCTAATTGTCTTTACCACCACTTTGAAGAAGAACCATGAATATGAAGATGGTTTTGATAGCAGGAAATTTCCAGCCAAAAAAACAGCTGTTGAGAATGGATCTCTGACAGTGGAATATCTGGAATTCTCAGACAGTGCTGTATACTACTGTGCTGTGAGTAAACACAGTGTTAAAAGCAAATGGAAAAGCCATACAAAAAGCTGTGTGTGTGTGTGTGTGTGTGTGTAATAGAGAGAGAGAGAGACCCGAAAGGGGGCAGTGTGACATCACTTTCTGCACTTAACCACTGGGATAAATTCTTCTTAGAATTCAACTGCCTAAACTTGTTGGAAGAATAAGTTTTCCACTGTGTGCCTAATTTGTTGTTTTTTGCACATTTCTAACATCGCCACAGATTGAAAATACAGATATTTCTCTGCCATGTCAAATAAACATTATATACAATATACATCATCTTGAAAGCAGGATAGTCTTACGTCACATTTATATCCTACAGATTTTTAATTGGTTATGTGCTGCATGTAAAGGAACCCTCTTACACTATTGGGGGCACTTCGAAGTTGTAACGATTAGGGAGTTCGCTCCATGATTGGAAGGCCGTTGGCTCAAGTCCCAAACTTGTAAAGGTACCACTGAGGTAATCATGAGCATGGTACCGTCCCAAAGCACTGCTCCCAAGGGACTGCCCAGGAGACCTGCCTGCTCCTTCACGGATGGGGTGAAAGCAGAGTGACATTTGCTTAGTGCACTGTGTGCTGTGCTGTATTCACAATGACAAATAATCAATCACTTAAATATTGTTCTCAAACCCCTGCTTATGATGACAACAGTTCAGGATGGTGGTGATGGCCTAGTGGCAGGATACTCACTGGGAGAATGTAGGTCCAAGTCTGACCTGCTATCAACACTAGGTCCCTGAACAAAGGCTGCTATAGAGCCACAGGTTTCTCCAGGGAGATTGTCCCTGTAATTATGAAAATGGAAGTTGCTCTGAAAACATCCACCTGAAGTGTTGTAAATGACATCTTGGTTTGTGGGTGAGGCCACTCAGAGTATAACCACAGGATAGGACTGAATGTACTATACTACTTAACAACTGAAGTCACGTACTATACTTTGTTTTTCAGTACACCTTCTTATCTCTGTTTTGAGTGTTTAAGAATATTGATAGTTCAGAATGAAATTGTTAATATCATTAAACCATGAATAATTAAGCTTAAATGCCATTCTGATAAACATCTGAAAGTTAATATTTGTGCTTGGCGAATCCAAGTGTCATTTTCTATTTTAACAACTGGGGGCACTGTTGTTATTGTAGTTTTACTTTCATTCAGATTAGCCCAGGATTTTATACAGTAGTCGTTTCTCGTTCTAAGTCTATTTAGGCTCAACTTGTGTAAAGGCATGGCTAAATTAGCTATCATTACCACGATTCATTACATACTATGTTTGGCAGGTAATTCTTGTCTTTTTTGCATTATTATGATCCACATAGGATGCTATTTTAATACCATAAGTTAACAGTTTGAACACTTTGGTGAAATTTGTAAACACCATGCTACAAGATAACAACTTACAATTGTTTTTTCCATTACTTTAATTTATTTCCTCTGATCTCTGATGCTGAATGATGTTTTTCAATCCATTGATGACATTAAGGAGATGGAAGTCTTCAGTGCTTAAGTGTAACCACCATAGCATTCATTTCATAGTACATTCTCTGGTATAAACAAAGCTCTGCCATGGGAGAGCTTCAGCTCATGGGACGAATTTCATCGACAGAGTCTTATCCTGAGACTAATTTTGACAATAAAATTAGCATGAAAGGAACTGGAGACAGTTACGGTGTATTGACCATAGAAAAACTCAATTCAAACGGCAGTGCATATGCTTCTCATGCTGCACCCATGCACAGTGCTTTACACTCCCACACTGCAGTACAAAAACTTAAAAAAAAAAAAAAAAACCTGCATCTGAACACCTGCATTCATTCATATTTCTGTTTGGATATGTTCCTGTTATTACTCTTTACTGTTGACTGGCACAACATGGACACCTAAATGCTGTATTACTCATTCTACAATTGTAAATGTACCATTCTCTCACTGTGGTTTTACTGCTACAACCAATATTGGGGTTTACATCTAATTCCACCTCCACCATTTTATTATTGTATTGGTGTGTTGTCCACTTATTTTACCTTATTGTACTGTACTGTTCTTGCACCTTGTTGTTTGATGAATGCTCCTGTATGTTAGTGTCAATGCTGCTAACATGCTGGTGCATAAATTAGTATTGCCTTTTTGATAAATCAAGCAAGAAAGAAGCCTCGGATCGTTACGTCAGCGTTTCATCCCAAGTGTCGCTTGCAATTTTTTAATTTATTAGTTTTGTATTAGACTAATACAATACTACTATGATACTCTGGAAGTGCAAATGTAAAACTTCATCATAATTTGTAAAAATAAAACAAAAAAGAAATTCTGTCCGATACTCGCTCATACACTCTCCAACAAAACAACCCACGAAGCGCCGGCGGGATTCACCCCCATTTATACAGCAAGCGACACTTGGGACAAACACTGGCGTAACAGACGAGGGCTTCATTTATTTATCGGTCCATGCTTTCTGCTTAAATGATACACTTTCAGGCGGGCTTCATCTGCCACAGCCCCTCGCGCGATCGCTGCCAGACTTCATGTACTTATCACTAATAGCTAGCACTACTTGTGCTTTCGCAACTAATACAAAAGAACCTAATACGCACTAACACAGCCACGACCCACAAGAACAACTGCTTGGACTTATAGCGAAGAGCAGACAGCAGGCAAGCCGGGCGGAACACAGGCGGGTCTCCGCGATGCATACGAAGATGAGCAGGGGGTATCGTGAGAATTGTGATGGTGCACCGACAAATAACAACATAAAGGCTTATGGGGGCCTAACTAACCACATGACCGAGACAGAATGGGAGAACAACCAATGGATTACTGACATTCGGACACAAGAGGAGGGACCCAACATGACATGCCCATATACGGACACGAACCCTAAACCCCAGTGAAACAGTACATATAATGTCTTTAGCGGCCACTAGTGGCCAACTGTCCTGGGGGAGGCATGGGGGAGACATGACAATGGGCAGCAATGGGCAGCTCTAATTAAACTGATGATATACAGTAGTTAGACTCGATTGATATACAGTAAATTTAGCAATAGGTGATATATTTCTAAAATTGTGCACATGTGCAGTTTTCTACCAAAAACAAAGGGGCAATGTTTTATTACTCTCCATATATTGGTACAGTTTTGTCAGCGTTGAGATTATATTCAGTGTTTATACCATTGTAACTTTCTTCTTTCATATTTCTGGCCTACCCTGTGTAAAGTCATGATTAGATTTGTTGCCATCATACAATTTTATTCTGTAATCTTGCTTGCAGTGAGATTTGGTCTTTTGTCACTTCACATGTAATTTTTCAAGCACTATGTCTTAACTATTAATTAACTATAATTTTGAAGAGAAAAAAGCGTCCTGATTCTGCACAGTCCTGATCACTACAGTGAAATAAACACAGGGTAATAAAACAGTTTTACGCTGCTTAGGCAGGTGCTACTAACCTGCCAGAAATAACATGGCTGGCACTGTGTGTTTACTGCATTATCTTTGTGTGATACTGCGAGACCACAGTTTTATGACATCACATCCTGCCCCAGGATGTGACCTGACTTATCATTTAAGGGCTGAGAATGAAGAATGAAAAGGTCTTATACTGTCTGTAATTTATGAACAGCAGCATGATCAGAAGCATTATAATGCTGATTCAGTCATAGAATACAGTCAGAGGTTACTGGTTCGGCAGTGCCAGGAACTATAAAGCTTATTGTCTTTACCACCACTTATAACAAGGACCATGAGTATGAAGATGGTTTTTAATAACGGTAATTTCCAGCCAATACAACAGCTGTTGAGAGTGGATCTCTGACAGTGGAATATCTGGAATTCTCAGACAGTGCTGTATCTGTGAGTAAACACAGTGTCAGAAGCAAATGGAGAAGCCACACAAAAAAGCTGTGTGTGTATGTGTGTGTGTGTGTGTGTGTGTGTGTGAGAGAGGAGAGAGAGAGAATGAGAGAGAGAGAGAAGTGGGGAGAGACCCAGAGGGCAGTGTGACGCTCAGTTACAAGCAATCATATTTCACCTCACGATTTCAGAAAGTGCGTCTAAATTTTTTTAACAATACATAATTAAAATTAATGTATAGTGAGTATAATAATTGCATGTACAATTATGTTCATAATTACCTTCTAATATTGGACATTTTGAGGATTGTAATAATCATAGCCTTTTCCAAAATACAGAATGCAGATGCAAATTTGGTTTTGTTGCGGTTTATAATATCCTACAGGTTGATAATACAGATATTTCTCCACCAAATATCAGTAATTGTTATAAGTTTTATTTCCTGCTATAAATGATCATCCTAGGGGCAATGTTACTTCACATAAACATCCTACCAACAGAGAGAGAAATAGCTCAGGCTCTGTACCACCACTGATCCCCTGAACAGGACCCATAACCCCCAGTTTGCTCCAGGGAAACCATATAAGTTGTTCTGAATATGTTCATCTGAAATAACGTAATTGAAAGCAGTTGCATTGCAGTCCTATAGGGCCGACATGAACTCAAAAGTGTGTTCTTATTTTCGTCTGATGGGGCACTGGTTTTTGCTTGCTTTTAAATTTGTTCATACCTTATATATATTGCCTCCCTTCCCTGTTATCTAAACTTACAATGTTCCCAAGTTTTTCTGCAGACTAGTTTGTCTGGCCTCCTGGTCTGGGTAATTTTGAAATGGAGTAATATTTTTCAGTTGATCAACTGTGTTGCTAATGTAACCTCCATCCTTTCTACAGGCTTTACTTAAAGGAACCACTGTTCAGCAGGTGCCTCAGACTTGGTCAGAATTATGGGCAACCTGCTGCTGAGATCAACTGCTCTCACAAGAATTCAAACCCATAATCCAGATTCTGTGGTACAAACAGTCTCAGAATAAAAGAGCTTACTAATGGGATACCTAGTGGGTGATTCTGCGATCAACCAGTTCAAGGCAAAATCATAATCAGTGGACAAGCAAATAAGTTCTGGTTCTATAAAACTGACCAATCTTTCACCGGAAAGTGCTGCAGTTTACTTCTGTGCAGCCTACACAGCATTTCGGTTCCCCTTTCCTCTACTACAAAAACCCATCATGAGCCTTCACACCTGCAGCACAACAGCTGAATTAAAAATAAAGCCCTTTTATTTGCTAGAAAAGCATAATAATTCAACACTAGACAACTCCCAAATGCCTTATGTTCCTAGCAAGAAGGTCATATGGAATCTTTTGACCAGTTGACAAAGATAAGAACATAGAACGTTTTGTCACTTTCTTTTTTTCTAATACACACAGCAGGGTCATCACTGATGGGACCCTTACATCAAACATTTTTATTAATATCTAATTAATAATGCATTTACTGCTTGTTTCTAATGAATATTTTTGTTTTATGGTTTTCAACTGCTAATCCACTAAGTCCTTGAACCTGTTGGTGCTAGAAAAGCCATATTTTTCAGGAAATAGAGAAAAATCATCACATGACTGAGACAAAAGTATGAGGTCATATCCTTTATTGAAGAGAGTTCTCTGTGTGAAAAAGTCCTTATTTATTTTTGTTACACTCTCAGAAGAGCATGATCATAACTGCTTTGTACTTACTTCACTCACTTTACTGGGTTCAAGGTAACCACCGGATTTGTATGAGATTATCTGGACTGAGACATTACATTCACAGTAACTGTTTATTTATTGTTTATCCAAAGAACCATGAGGGAGTCAGTGAAGTCCGTCAATCCGATAAAGTTAAAACAAATTGGCAGAGTGACAATTCTTTATGAGTCACACCAAGGGAGTGCATTAACACAACCAGATGTACTGGTTTCCAACAACACCAAGGAGAGACAATGAGGCTTATTGTCTTCACCACTTCTAGCAACCCGACACATAAAAACGAAGCTGGCTTTGATGACAACAAATTTTCAGCCAGTAAAACAGTAGCTGAAAATGGATCCCTCACTGTCAATAATCTGCAACTTTCTGACAGTGCAATACATCATGCGAAGAGAACACAGTGTCACAACAATAAGGGCTGGGCATGCACGTATTCACAACTTCAAAAGTGCTTAAAGGGCAGTGTCAAACCAAACAATTCTGACGTTTTTGTTAAATGGTGCCAGCATTGCTCTAAACAGAATTTGAGTAGTGCTACACAATTTTAAAAGAGTGTTTAACTTAACAGGTGACAGTGTGTAATTCGCCTCATTGCACCAATTCCTGTCCTTTAATCTGTGATATGAACATTTTTACACTTCTCAAAATGTCAGGTGAGGTTATAATATATATAGCTTATACACTAAACTCAACAAAAAAACTGCTTTAAGCTGAGCTCTCCACCTGTAGTGATTACAAAAGTAATAAAATGTGAGTCTTTAACTATTTGTGTTTAAGCTTTTTAGAATCAATGAATAATTAATAACTACAACATAGGAATTCTTTAGGCGTACAAGAGGAGCTGTAATGTACTTACATTTACATTGAACATACCTCATTCTAAAAGACGAATAGTTTAGTCTTTTTTATGCACATAAAAAAGGTAAAAAGGAATACATACAACTTCTTGTTTGAGAAAAAAGGTAGATTCTGCACAGTCCTAATCACTAATAAACACAGGTTAAATAAAACAATTTTGTACCTGTTCAAGGCAGGTTCTACTAGCAGAAGTAACGTAACTCTACTGTGTGTTTACTGCACTATCTTTCTGTGACATGCACAGTTTTATGTTTTATGATATCACATCCTGCCCCAGGATGTGACCTATTTCTTTTATTTAAGGGGCTGAGAATTCTTCTTCTTCTTCATCTTTTCTAGGTATTAATCGAAAAAGGTCTTATACTGTGGCCTTAATTTATAAGAAACAGCATGATCCAAGCTTATAATACTGATTCAGTCTTTTATACTGGATCCAAGGTATAACATCTTTAAATCTAAATAAACAAATAGTAGAGGACATCATGCACATATATTTTTAATTGTTTATCTGCAGGTGCTTCAGAGGTGGTGTCCATCAGCCTCATTTCCTCTGGGCTGAAATGGGCAAATCCCAGTTACAATAAACTGCAACATAAGTAAACCTGCAGATTTTTATCCAAATGTGCTGGTTCGGCAGCGTCCAGGAGAAACTATAAACTTATTGTCTTTACCACCACTTCTAAGAAGAACCATGAATATGATGGTTTGATAGCAGGAAATTCCATGAAACAGCTGTTGAGAATGGATCTGTCAGTGGAATATCACCAAATTCTCAGACAGTGCTGTATACTACTGTGCTGTGAGTAAACACAGTGTTAAAAGCAAATGGAAAAGCCATACAAAAAGCTGTGTGTGTGTGTGTGTGTGTGTGTAATAGAGGCGAGGGGGCAGTGTGACATCACTTTGCATAACCACTGGGATAAATTCTTCTTAGAATTCAACTGCCTAAACTTGTTGGAAGAATAAGTTTTCCACTGTGTGCCTAATTTGTTGTTTTTTGCACATTTCTAACATATGCAGATTAGCTAGATATTTCTCTACTATGTCAAATAAACATTGCCTGCTAATATGCCCATCATCTTGGCGGGTTATCTTGCTTCCATTTATGTCCTACAGTTTTAATTGGTTTAATGTGCTGCATGTAAAGACCCTCTTTACTAATCATCCCTGGGCAGTTGGTGGCGTCTTGATGGGGTGTCCGCCCCGTGATCATAAGGTCTTCTGTTCGAATCCCGAACCAGTGAAGGGTACCATTGAGGTACTCATGAGCAAGGTACCGTCCCAAAGCACTGCTCCCTGGTGCTGCCCATATCAGCTACCACTTTCTCCTTCACGGATGGGTTAAATGCAGAGGACACATTTCGTTGTGGTGCACTGTGCTGTGCTGTGGTGTGTTGACAATGACAAATAATCACTCACTCACTAATTATGGTGTATTGAGGGGCACTTTGAAGATCCTGGCAGGTGCAGGAATTCGCTCCGTGATTGGAAGGCGGTTGGCTCCAGATACAAACTTAGCAAAAGTACCACTATGGTAATCATAGGCATGGTGCTGTCCCCAAAGCTGAGGGACTGCCCAGGAGACGCACCCTGCTCCTTCCTGGATGCGAATGCAGAGGTGACATCTGTAGTGCACTGTGTTCTGTGCTGTAATTTCATAATGACCACGTAATCAATCACTTAAATATTGTTCTCCAAACTGTACCCAAAACCGTTTAAAGCTGTGTTTGACCCTTGACTGCAACTTTTTAACATTTCTTTTTTTTTTATTTCAGAAAGATATTTTTAAGGCCTCTCTTTTTAAATAAGGAAGAATGGAAAAAGAAGGGCGTCCTAAGTTGCATGCTTATAGTGACAACAGTTCAGGATGGTGGTGATGGCCTAGTGGCAGGATACTCACTGGGAGAATGTAGGTCCAAGTCTGGCTCTATATCAACACTGAGTCCCTGAACAAGGCTGCTATAGAGCCACAGGTTTCTCCAGGGAGATTGTCCCTGTAATTATGAAAAATAGAATTTGCTCTGAAAACATCCACCTGAAGTATTGTAAATAACACATCTTGGTTTGTGGGTGAGGCCACTCAGAGTATAACCACAGGATAGGACTGAATGTACTATACTACTTAACAACTGAAGTCACGTACTATACTTTGTTTTCGTGCATTATCTCTGTTTGAGTGTTAGAATGTTGGCGTTCAGAATGAAATTTGTTAATATCATTAAACCATATGAATAATTAAGCTTAAATGCCATTCTGATGGCATAAAAGTTAATATTTGTGCTTGGCGAATCCAAGTGTCATTTTCTATTTTAACAACTGGGGGCACTGTTGTTATTGTAGTTTTACTTTCATTCAGATTAGCCCAGGATTTATACAGTAGTCCGTTTCTACGTTCAGTCTATTTAGGCTCAACTTGTGTAAAGGCATGGCTAAATTAGCTATCGTTACCTCGATTCATTACATACTATGTTTGGCAGGTAATTCTTTTTCATTTTAATAGCATAAGTTAACAGTTGGAATACTTTGACATTAATTTGGCAAACATAACACCAAAGATAACACTTAATTGTTTTAGAAATTCATTTAATTTAATTATTTCCTCCTGATCTCTGATGCTCTTGAATGATGTTTTCCAAAATCCACGTGATGACATTAAGGAAGATGGAGAGTCTTCAGTGCTTAAGTGTAACCATAGCATTTCAAGCTATGATTACATTCTCTGGTATAAACAAGCTCATAATGGAGAGCTTCAGCTCATGGGACGAATTTCATTGACAAAGTCTTATCCTGAGACTAATTTTGACAATAAAATTAGCATAGAAAGAGATTGGAAACAATTCGTGTAATGACCATAGAAAAACTCAGATTCCAGTGATAGTGCATCATACTTCTGTGCTGCATATGCACAGTGCTTTTACACTCCACACTGCAGTACAAAAACTTTAAAAAAAAACCCTGCATCTGAACACCTGCATTCATTCATTCATATTTCTGTTTGGATATGTTCCTGTTACTACTCTTTACTGTTGACTGGCACAACATAAGACACCTAAATGCTGTATTACTCATTCTGACATAAATTTACCATTCTCTCTGATCTCTCAATATGACAACAACAATAAGCCATTTGTAAATATCGACATTAACATGGGCAGATCTAGTTAAACTCATGATATACAGTAGTTAGCAGAGGTGGCAAGAGTACTGAAAATTTGTACTCAAGTACAAGTACTGTTACATTGGTTAAAATGTACTCAATTACAAGTAAAAGTACTGGTGTTAAAAAATGCTTGAGTAAAAGTACAAATTACTCTTCTCAAAAAGCTCTCAGAGTATCAATTACTTTTTAACGATGGATGTTTTGTGCGTCGTCAATAACAGGCATTCGATTCGATTCACCAGTACTTGAAATATATCTCGTTCAGCACATTTTCTCAGAAGAACAAAATTTTAAGAAAGGCAATTTGTTTTTGTAAAATAAATGTAGATATCGCTTAAGGGATTTTGTTTGTTAAACAATGACCAAAATGTTTTTTTGAACATGCATAGAACAGTTTATTTTCCCCAATACACTGCGAACAATAGGCAGCGAACTTTCGTCCTCCGTCGTTTTCTCCATCATTTTTCCACGGTTGACCCCAGTGTTGTCTTCTGGCTCCATTTTGGCTTCTTTGTCTCTCCAAATCTTCAGTCTATAAATTAGTTTGTACTCACTGTAGTACCTCCAGACACCTGTGCCTGCTGCATGGGGTTCATTCTTTGCTTACGTCATGGAATTAATTGGGCACTTGATGTAGGTGCACAACCTCATTGACACAAAGATGCAGATGAAAAGTTTGAATATGAATTCAAATTGTGCGTGATACTCGATGTGACTTTTGATTTATAAGTAGCAGTAGATTACATGTTTATAGAATTGTGCTTTCAAGTATAGAAATGGAAATTACACACTTGAAAAACTACTCATAAAGTACAATTTTTAAAATCTCATAATTACGATAGCATTGATGTTGTAATTTAATTCTGCTTCCACCATAGTATTTAGACTTGATTGATGCTGATAAGAATTTAGCAATAGGTGACATATTTCTAAAATTGTGCACATGTGCAGTTT
The DNA here is from genome assembly GCA_032718565.1 of Distichodus sexfasciatus. Classification (NCBI taxonomy): domain Eukaryota; kingdom Metazoa; phylum Chordata; class Actinopteri; order Characiformes; family Distichodontidae; genus Distichodus; species Distichodus sexfasciatus. The sequence continues at coordinate 4,238,841 of JAVGVS010000025.1, forward strand.
TCTACCAAAATCAAAAGGGGGCAGTGTTTTATTACTCTCCATATATTGGTACAGTTTTGTCAGCGTTGAGGTTATATTCAGAGTTTATACCATTGTAACTTTCTTCTTTCATATTTCTGGCCTACCCTGTGTAAAGTCATGTGATTAGATTTGTTGCCATCATCACAGTTCATTCTGTAATCTTTTTTGGCGGTAAGTTTGGTCTTTTGTCACTTCACACATGTAATTTTCAACACTATGTCTTAACTATTAATTAACTATAATTTTGAGAAAAAGCGTCCTGATTCTGCACAGTCCTGATCACTACAGTGAAATAAACACAGGGTAAATAAAACAGTTTTGCAACTGCTTAAGGCAGGTGCTACTGCTTAAGCCAACGCTGTACTGTGTAACACACTGCATTGTATTTGTGTGACCTGCAGAGACCACAGTTTTATGACATCATCCTGCCCAGGATGTGACCTGACTTTCTTTATTTAAGGGCTGAGGTAGAATGAAGATATATACTGTCTGTAATTTATGAACAGCAGCATGATCCAAGAAGCATTATAATACTGTGGAAACAAGCACAGTATAGAAGCAAATGGAAAAGCCACACAAAAAAGCTGTGTGTGTGTGTGTGTGTGTGTGTGAGAGAGAGAGGGAAGGAGAGAGAGAGAGAGAGAGAGAGAGAGAGAAGTAGAGGGAGAGACCCAGAGAGGGCAGTGTGACATCAGTTACAAGCAATCATATTTCACCTACGATTTCAGTCGTCTAATTTTTTTAACAATACATAATTAATAATTAATGTATAATTTAATTATAGCCATTGCATATCTAATTATGTTTCATAATTACGCTAATATTGGACATTTTGAGGATTGTAATAATGCTGCTTTTCAAAATACAGAATGCAGATGAAATTTGGTTTGTTGCAGGATTTTATAATATCACCACAGAGGTTGATGACACAGATATTTTCTACCAAATATCCAGTAATTTATTTATAGTTTATTTCACCATATAAATGATCATCTAAAGGGCAATGTTACTTCACATAAACATCCTACCAATGGCAGAAATAAGCTCCGGAGCTCTGTACCACCACTACAGTCTGAACAAGGCTGCCTTTAGTTGCTCCAGAAACCATATAAGATTGTTCAGACCTGTTTCATCTGAAATAACATGGTGAAAGCAGTTGCATTGTTGCAGTCCTATAAGGCTGATATGAACTCAAGTGTGGTCTTATTTTTTTAGTCTGATGGGGCACTGGTTTAGCACTTTTAAATTTGTTCATGCACCTTATATATATTGCCTCCATGTCCCTGTTATCTAAACACAATGTTCCAAGTTTTCTGCAGACTAGTTTGTCCTGGCCTCCACCAGTCTGGAAGTAATTTTTGGAAATAGATGTCTTTTTTCAGTTGATCCAGCTGTGTTGCTAATGTAACCTCCCTTCCTTCACAGGCTTCTTAAAAGGAACCTGTTCATGTAGATGTCAGCTTGATCTGGGTATGGACAACCTGCACAGAGATCAACTGCTCTCACAAAAATTCAAACCACTTGACCAGAATTTCTGCAGTCTCAGAATGGAAAACACATAATGGGATACCTAGTGGGTGATTCTGGAAATCCAGAGAACCAATTTCAGACAAAAATCTTAATCGAGTGGACAAGCAAATAGTTCTATAGTTCTATAAAACCTGAGCCAATGCTCACGAGGAAAGTGCAGTTTACTTCTGTGCAGCCTACACAGCATTTTTAAGTTCCCCCTTTCCTCTACTAAAACCCATCATGAGCCTTCACACCTGCAGCACAACAGCTGAATTCAAATAAAATACTTTTATTTGCTAAGCGCAATAATTCAACACTGAACCAGCTCCCCAAATACCTTATGTTCCCTGTAGAAAGTCATATGGAATCTTTTGACCAGTTGACAAAAGATAAAGACATAGAGCGTTTTGTCTTTCTTTTTCCTATACACACAGCTTGGGGTCATCACTGATGGGACCCTTACATCAAACATTTATTAATATCTAATTAATAATGCATTTGCACCTTGTTTCTAATGAATAATATTTTGTTTTATGGTTTTGTACTAATCCCACCTAAAATTCAGACACATTTAATTTTACAAAGCCATATTTTCAGGAAATGAAAAGTCATCACATGACTGAGCCAAAGTATGGGTCATATCACTATTGAAGAGTTCTCTGTCTTGAAAAAGTCCTTATTTATTTTTGTTGCATCTCAGAAGAACTTGATCCTGCTTAACTTCTAATACTGCTTCTCACTTTTAAGTAACCACCAGGTTGGCATGAGGATTCTGGACTGAGACATTACATTTCACAGTAACTGTTTATTATTGTTTATCCAAAGAATTAGCAGTCAGTGAAGTCCGTCAATCCAGTCCGTTCTTGGCTGAAATTAACCCGTCGGCTGTGATCAACTGCTACAGTCACACCAGGTGTATACAACCAGATGCTTTGGTTCAACAACACCAAGGAGAGACAATGAAACATTGTGTACGCACTTCTTCTCCCAACACATAAAAACGAAGCTGGCTTTGATGACAACAAATTTTCAGCCAGTAAAACAGTAGCTGAAAATGGATCCCTCACTGTCAATAATCTGCAACTTTCTGACAGTGCAATGTACTTCTGTGCTGTGAAAGGCAGTGTACAGCAACCAGGGCTGAGCTGTACAAAAACACTGTGTGTCACAACTAAGAAGTGCCCAAAGGGGGCAGTAAACAATTCTAGAAGCGTTTTGGTTAAATGGTGCCAGCATTTATAAACAGAATTTGGTAGTGCTACACGAATTTTAAAAGAGTAATTTGCTTTCTTGGTGACAGTGTGTAATTAACCACTCCATTGCCTGAAATTCCCATAATACTTTAATCTGTGATAACAGACATTTTACACTTCTCCAAATGTCAGGTGAGTTATATTAAAATGTGTATAGCTTATACGCTAACATTAACAGCTTCTGGAATTAAATTAGTTTTCTGATTCCTAATTTTTTGTCTAGTAGGTTATGTTGTAGTAAATACAACATTAAAAACAGCCTAATAAACGCTTTACAAAGTGGTCTCATCCAATCATTTTTCATTTTACACATCTTCAGGCTCTGTAAAATCAACACTCTTAGCTACTGATTGGGAAAAGTATGATGCAATCAATCAAATAGGCAAGGCAAAAGGAACTCCCAACATGTTTTTAATTTAGTATAAATATTTTGGAGTGTAAATTTGGCACTATGATCACGAACATGTAAAGAACACATTTACTTGTACTAAAAATATATGCTTTAAACCTTTGTTCTCATAATATTAAATCTATAACAAGTTAATTTTTTATTATCATAGCAAGTGAAATTAAAACTCAATCTTACGAATATCACTTTTATTTATTTATCTGCAAGCTTGACATTTTTTAAGTAAGTGTATAAAATGTAAGAAATTCTGCAATACAATACTCCATACTTCAAAAGCTTAAATACATAGATAGATCATAGTGTTTTTTATACAGTTATAAAATGTCATTTGATGTGTTTTCCTTGACTGCTTGATGCCAATCTCTTTCTTATGTTTTCCTGGCTTGTCTGAAGGCGGCGGGTGTGATTTTTCACCATCATGAATTTATTCATTCATTCATTCATTCTCTAAACCATAATCTATATTTAGGGTCAGGGGGCCAGACAGCTTTTTCACTTTCAGGTTGTCTTCAGGTAAATTACTTTGGTCAGGACAAATTTTACTGGATTCTTAGGCCATTCCTGCGTTCAACTTGATTATTTGCTGTCCATTAGCTTTTGCAGGGAGACAATGGGGTGACACCAAAAGTGTGATATGGACTCTACAAGGGAGTGATGCTCAAATGAACTGCAACTGTAAAGGTATCGCTACCTCAGATGTACTGGTACCTTTCGTCCGAGAGAGGGCAGTGAGCTTATATCTGTTATTATTATTATTATTATTATTATTATTATTATTATTATTATTATTATTATTATTATTATTATCATTATTATTATTATTATTTCTTTTGGTTATCTTAAGAAAACTTGTCTCATGCTCATGTTTTAACATTTTTTCAATGTATAAGTGTATACATTTTATTTCATTTGTTCTACAAAATAAGTCAGGCTGTCATTAATCACTTGCACAAATTTCAGCTATATTGTGCTATCATCAAAATTAGACTTATTAAAGATGTAGCTTACAGAACATGATTTTTGTCAAATATCCAACTGTAAATAAAAAGTGATCACATCTCCCTTTGCGCAAACAAACTGCTTTGTTTGAAGCTTTGTGTTTAGGTCTGTCAGCACCACCGCTGGCCCAATTACAAGTACAACTGTGAAAGGATGCAGTAGTTTCTGCGGTATTCATGTGGTTGCATTTTAAGTCACAATTTAACCCCAAGTTTAACCCTCATTTTAACAGCAGTTAAAATATGACCGGTCAAATTCTTCCTTCTAATGAGTCAGTCAAGTCCATGACTCCCCACCTTCTGTTATCATCTGGAGAATTTCTGTTGTCTTACAACATCATTGCTATAACCTGTAGACACTGTAACATCAGAAACAGAATAAAAAATATTTTTTGAATTCTGAAACAGAATGCAAAATGGAGAAAAAAGTTATTAGGCTGAGAAATCTGAGAGTGCTCTCAACTGCTTAAATTTTTTTTTTTTCTATGGTGCAAGTCAAAACGACCAGAACAAATAATGACACTCTTTCTCTGCCCAAACTACCGTAGCATAAATGATGATTCACATTTAAGATGAATGTGTGTGTCCTTTATAATGATGTCATATCCTCTCTCACTCATGATATTGTAATAGACACTGCGTTAAATGCTACAACTCAACTGAACATCATATTTTGCCTTCCTGCACTCCATTCAATATGATAACATTCCACCTTACACTCGTGTATTGTTTTTGCTGCTTGTCAGGTAATTAGAATAACTGTAACTAGTACAAATAACAAAACAGAGAATACAGTTGAATGTATTGAATGTAGTATTTATTTATTTATTTATTTTAAAACGTAGGTGTCGTTGTTTGTGAACGCGTTCAACAAACTCCTAAGAATGTGTTGTGCGGACCTGAAGAGACTTTATATCTTACCTGCAGCCACAAAATCCCCGACTATAATACAATATTGTGGTATCAGAGCGCAAATAGAAATGAGAAATGAGCTGAACCTCACTGGATATGCATATTATGCAACTAGTAAACAAGTGGAAGAAGAATACAAGGATAATTTTAACTTAACTGGTGATGGCAAATCCTCAGCTTCTCTACATATTCTGAAAACAAAACAAGCTGAGGATAGTGCTCTGTACTTCTGCGCAGCTTTCATCCACAGTGCTAAATATATACCCTCTTTTCAGAACAAAAACCCTTCAATAATTAACTAATTCCCCTGCACGGCCCAGCACCTGCTAAACCACACCAGAAGTCACAATAAATTACAGCTATCACAATGTGGATAGATGTACTTTCAACAACTGTAATTTAAAGTATGACTGGTTAAAGTTGGAGGCTTTGCATGGCTGTAGATCTCCAGGGACACGGATGGGCGGAATTATGATTAAAAAACAAGAAAACAAAATTCAACAAAGAACAAAATGAGAAATACATTTAATATGGGCTCAGCACTTACACAACCCAAATACATTGTTTGACAAAATGAGTATCAAAATATGTATTGTGTAGCTTAACTTCATACATAATACTGACACATGATATTGAATGTGGTATTCTAAGTTTTGAACAAAATGTGGGCCATAATAGTTTGGCTTCATCTGTGATGTGAACAACCTGTGGTAAATAGTGAGAGACAGATGGCGCTCTGTCAGCACTTTACAGGCAAATTACACAACCTGAATCACATGAATTTAGCCTACAGCAAATGACTTCTGTTTAGGTCATGAGTAGCCTCATGGTTATATTGCTCACTTTTCTGCAAGATACAAGACAAGTACATCTCAGAGATCTCACAGTTCTCTGAATGTCAAGTGAGATATATTAAAAATGTATATGCCTAATATTCACATTTTTCTCCATAGAGTCAACAGTCTTTTAAATTAAATACGAAGTTATACTGATGGAACTTCAGTCATTGTATAAACAAACTCACAATGAACATATACTGTACATATATATATATATATATATATACATACAGTTGTGTTCAGAATAATGGCAGTATGTTTAAAAAAACTGAATAAAGCTCAAAATCCTTAAAATAGCTTTTATTTCCATACACACAAATGCACTGGGAATACTGCACATTCCACCCTATTCAAAACATAGGGGAAAAAATAATCAATTTAGTTATTCTTTTACAGAAAGTTAATCATCTGTGTTGCATGGAGTCAACCAACTTCTGGCACCTATGAACAGGTATTCCAGCCTAGGATGATTGGACAACATTCCATAATTCTTCTGCATTTCTTGATTTTGCCTCAGACACTTCATTTTTGACGTCACCCCACAAGCTCTCTATTGGATTGAGGTCTAGGGATTAGGCTGGCCACTCTATAACATCAATCTTGTTGGTCTGGAGCCAAGATGTTGCTCATTTACTGGTGTGTTTGGGGTCGTTGTCTTGTTGAAATACCCATTTCAAAGGCATTTCCTCTTCAGCATAAGGCAACATTACCTCTTCAAGAATTTTTATGTATTCAAACTGATCCATGATCCATGGTATGTGATAAATAGGTCCGATACCATAGTATGAGAAACATCCCCATATCATGATGCTTGTGCCACCATGCTTCACTGTCTTCACAGTGGACTGTGGCTTGAACTCAGTGTATGGGGGTCATCTGACAAACTGTCTGCGGCCCCAAGACCCAAAAATAACAATCTTGGTTGTGCCATTTCTCTCAAATTTTAACCTCTTCAGCATGTCTTTTTTTCAACAATGGGACTTTGCGGGGGCTTCTTGCTGATAGCTTGGTTTCACATGGGCATCTTCTAATGGTAACAGTACTCACAGGTAACTTAAGATCTTCTTTGATTTTCCTGGAGCTGATCATTGGCTGAGTCTTCACCATTTTGACTATTCTTTGATCCATTCGAATGGTAGTTTTCCTTTTTCTTCCACGTCTTTCAGGTTTTGGTTGCCATTTTAAACCATTTGAGATCATTTTAGCGGAGCAGCCCATCATTTTCTGCACTTCTTTATATGTTTTCCTCTCTCCAATCAACTTTTTAATCGAAGTGTGCTGTTCTTCTGAACAATGTCTCAAACGACCCATTTACTCTGATTTTCAGAGAGAAATGCACTATATCCAGCATGAACAATATTCGTTGCCTTCCTTCCTTAAATAAGGGCAGTAATTGACACCTGTTTTTTCACAGAATGAATGACTTCACTAATTAAACTCCACACTGCTATTAATTTGAACATGAGCCCAGGAGCCCCCTTTCAATTAATGATTCAATTAAACAGAATCAGCAGCATTCATGTCATAGTCGTTGGGTCTGTTGGTTTTCTAATACTCTACTACACCTACTAATAAACTATTTGCCGTGTAGAAATATAATTTCAATCAAAAATAGTGATTGATCAGGTTAGTGATGTCAGATTGCTATTATTTTGAACATAACTGTATATATACACAGTATATGTTTATTGTGAGTTTGTTTATACAAAGACTGAAGTGCCATCAGTATATATATAACTCATTGGATACATCATTGGCAACCAACCAACACACCGCAGGTTGTGAGCTTGAATTATGGAGTATAGCCACCTTGGACAGGGATGAATAAAAAGCCCTCAAATCTCATGACAGTGCAAAACATTTCTGTGTGCCATGTACATAAATGTATCAAACAAACCTCTCTCGGATACAAAAACATTCTCTTGAAAATGACATTTAACTACTTATTAAGTTCTCAATACCTGTATTTATTTAAACTCTGAGTATAATATGTGCAGTCTATTGTAACTGTTAAATGAGTGAGGTTTACAGAGCTAAAGTGGTTACAAATGTCTATTACTACATAAAAAAGTTTAGTGGGTTCTTTCTTTAAAAAAATTAATTTAATGATGTCATTTCCTGTGCCACTGCTGACAGAATCATCCCAGATTCAAAATGTTATATTCTCCTGACTTGGCTCAGCTGCAGGTTTTGATCTGCATCACCTAAATCAATATGTTTAGGTTCCTCCTTAAACTCATCATCTATTTATGCTCTTTCTCAGGTAGTATTAATGCCAATATCTCTTAAAATTGTACTATTATATAACAAATCCAAGTAAAGCTTTGATAGCACTAAACCCTTTTTCTTAATTCAGCCTGTCTATGCAACCAAGTTCAGCAGAAACCTCTAGATGCACTGGCTTTGCCTAAGGACCTTACCTGCAGCCGCAGCATCTCTGACTATGACACGGTGTTGTGGTATCAGAGAGCACATGGACATACTAATCTGAAACTTATTGGTTACAAATCATACAGTTATACAAACAAAATAGAGAAAGAATATGAAGGTTATTTTAATTTATCTGGTGATGGAGAATCATCGTTTCTCTACATATTCTACAAGCAAGACAAGTTGAGGACAGCACTCTTTATTATTGTGCAGCTTATTATGCACAGTACGGCATATTCCCTTTTGTCAGAACAAAAACCCTACTCTAATCAGTTCATTCACCTGCACAGCCTTGAACACCTGCTTAACCGCACTCAAAGTCACACCCAAGTCATACACAAATTAGAGTGTTAAACAACCCCAAACACGCAACATTACAGCCTTCAAAAATGTGAGGCTCCTTTTTTGTTTAGTCTAGTTCACTTAAATATTATTCCACATTGTTTATAAGAGAGCTGCAACACATATAGGATTGGGTTTGTGCATTTTCATGCTATGCATATACAAGAAAGAGGTTAAACGTAAAGATCCACCTACAGAGTAAACTGATAAAAGGTAGTCAGACTGTGTCGTAACATTCAGAGAAAGTTGGAACATTTGCATCAAGCGGCATGCTCAATCAGCCGTGACGAAAGTTCTCGTCTGTTATCAGTGTTTTTTGATATGATCAGTATTGTCATTATTTTGACTTTCTCACTTCAGTTGTCTCCAGGTAAGTACTTTGTTGAAGACAATTTTACTGCATTCTTAGACCCAATCCCATAAACCATGCTTGACTATTTGCTGTCCATTAGTTTTTGCAGGAGACAACGGGGTGACACAAGGTGACAGTGTATATTGGAAACTAAAAGGGAGTGATGCTCAAATTAACTGTAGCCATAACAAAGGTGCCAGCTACTATCAGATGCTCTGGTACCAACAGCGTCAAGAAGGGCAAATGGAACTCATAGTTCATACCACGGCTAACACTAAACCAGTCTTTGGGAATTTCGATGATAAGAAATTCTCTGTCATTAAAAAGTTTGCTCAAAATGGATCACTTATTGTGAAGAATGTTAATACAAATGACAGTGCTGTATATTTCTGTGCAGTGAGAGGGGCACAGAGTCATAGACCGCCAGCTCAGCTGAACAAAAATACCTGTGATGCCAGAAATGGGTGACTAAATATTTGCTCTGTAGGTGGTGCTGTAGTTTCACAAGTTAAGTTTATAAGTGTTAAAGTATGAAGTCTGGTATTCTATTTCATCTTGCTTCTAATGAATCTTAACACAACTTGTGTCACACATCATACACTCCAGAATGAGCTATGTAATGTCACTGTTGCATTTAAAAATTAAATTAACACCTTCAGTCAATAATTACCTTTGAAAGAATTGAATGTACTTCGTTTGTTCTACAAAATGGATCCCTCAATGAATCACAAGCACAAATGTCGGCTATAACAAAATATTGTCCTAGTTTCAAAATTAGACTTACATGAAAATGCATCTTGCATTCTGTTAAAGGACGTGTTGGCAAATATCTAACTGTAAAGTTATGTTAATCCACTTAGACAACAAACATTAAACAAACATTAATTAATAAAAAAAAACCTAATGAGTAGGTGTCACTGTGGTGCTGTGGTGCTGTGGTCATATAATGATGTAATCTGTGCACACATTATAATGTCAAAGTCAAAGAAATAATTTCATATAAATATATTGCAGTTGTACAGCTAAAGAAAATGAATCGTTGTGATACTACCCATTTTCTGTTTGTGACAGGCTCTTTAGTATGCAGCAAACATTTTGACATTGATGATGTCATTTCCTCTTTCAGTGCCACACGATCTATTGATAAATTCTATCAGTAGGCTTTGTTGCAGATCATTATTCTCTTTTGCCATCTTAAATCAATATGATTCAACACCTGCTTAAGTTTTTATTCTACATTTGCTATTTGTCTGGTAATATTAGTGCTATAATGATTATAAATGTTACATTTTCTACTTTACTAAATGTACTACAAAATAAGATTTGAATTTGATCTTCAATACTTTATCATTATTTTCACCCAGGTTCTTTGATTTGCAATGAAGTTAATCAAACCCCTTTGGATATGTTGTGTTCACCTGAGAAGGAAGTACAACTTGCCTGCAGCCATAAAATCAAAAGCTATGACACAATATTGTGGTATCAGAGAGCAAAAGGAGACACCAGTCTGAAACTCATTGGATATGTAAGATATACCTACAGTAAAGTGGAGAAAGAATACGAAGGTCATTTTAACGTAACTGGTGATGGGGAATCATCAGTTCCTCTACATTTTCTGAATACAAGACAAACTGAAGACAGTGCTCTGTACTTCTGTGCAGCTTATTATGCACAGTGCTACATATGTTAATACATCAGAACAATAACCCATCTCTTAACAACTCATTCATCCCCACAGCCTGAAACACCTGCTAAACCACAAAAGAAGGCACATTAAGATAGGGCACTAAATTATCTCAAGATGACAATCAACCAGCATCTCTTTTAGGGAAATTGGCTGAACTCTTACTGCAGCTGTATATTTAATTTCAGAATATACGTATTCCAAAATTCTAGTTCAGTCTGGCACACACCCGCTTGGAGCAATAGTCAATAGGATCAGGACCCCACCCGCCATACTAGTTCAAGTAGCACAGAAGTTTAAGAAAAATGCTCAAAAACAGATGAATTACTGTGATATTTCTTTATCTGTGTGTAATTTAACGACAATGCTGTGTACGGTGCACTAGCCACAGGGCTGGCAGACAAAGACAATTATAGATCACCCAAAGAGTGTAGTGTGACACAGTCTTAATGGCAGATTTAAATTACATCCCAATGTTAATTAAGCTGTGGATCAACTGCAATCATCCTAATTTTTTTGAAATTTTCTAGATTCACTTTCATCATAAAAGCAGTGTTGTTCTCATTAGCTATATAAGCTATATTCCTCTCATTAGACGCAGAGAAAGCTTTTAATCGGGTAAACTGATATTTCCCACTGGCAACTCTAAGGAATTGGATTTAGAAAGAACTTTAAAATGGATTAAAATATTATACAGCCTAAGGGCCTGTGTTAAAACAAATGATCACCCTCCAAGTTTTAATCTCAGAAGAGGTACTAGGCAAGACTGTCCACTTTCTCTCACTATTCAATTATATTTATCGAGCCACTGGCAGCGGCAATCCAGGAAAGTAATAGTATTAAGGGTATTCAAACGGCAAACTTGAGGCATAAAATTAGCCTCTACGCAGGCGGCATTTATTGTTTTTTTCTTCCAAACATGGTATTGCCTTCAGAGACTATAAAGCCTATAGACAAATTCTCAGCCATCTTGTGATTATTCTTTATTAATTGGAACAACCAATTGTCCTCCCAATACCTTGTGACTTCCAGTTCAACCCAACTATCCCACTTAAGTCTGGGAATATTAGGTATTTGGGTGTCAACATTTCGGCCAGGCTGTCAGACATGATACAGTTAAATCATACTCCCCTACTCAAAAAGATAAAAGATGACCTCACACGGTGGAGCACTCTGCCCATATCACTTCTAGGAAAAATAGCCACAATCAAAATGATGATACTGCCAAAAATCAATCACATTTTCTCTATGGTTCCAAGTAAACCCCCTATGGCTTGGTTCAAATCACTAGACTCTATACTACTAAATTTTGGAAATCCAAGCCACCACAAATAAGTTTAAAAACGCTACAGAAACCCAAAAGCCTAAGTGGTGGTCTGGAGCTCAAACTTCTATATAATTACTTTCTTGCCAATAGGTTGACATATCCTAAAATGGACGCACAAAATCAAATTAGACCAGAATTGGCTGATATTGAGCAAACTTATGTAACAACATCGCAAATATTATGACCTGCCATTTATTAGTAACATTCTCAAATGACACTGCTGTTTTAAGAGAATCATTATCAGGCACTTCACTGGACAGCCTGGTGGGAATTTTCAAAAAGGAATAGAACCCCTGGTCCCACATGTAAACTGTCACCCATCTGAACAACCCTGACATCCTGCTAAACAGAAAAGATATACTACAGCATGGTATGATAAAGGAATAAGACGCCTGGAACATATCATCCAGGACAATCACATGATCTCATTTGACAGAATAGTGGTAATGTATAACATTGACAAAGCAATTTTAGAATATCTTCTTCAAATTAAATCAGTAATACAAAATAAGTTGAATATTAAGCAATCAGGCTTAGAGCTCTCACCTAAAATAGCAAGTTTCCTAATAACTCCGACAAAAAAACTGTTCTCGAGAATTTATGGGCACCTGGTAGAATCTGAGACAACACCCTCTCTCCCCATCCACAAATGGGAAAAGGACTTACTCATCAACCCAGATACTAATTTCTGACACAATTTCGTTTAAACACCTTTAGGGTTGACTCAAAACTCCAATTCTGGTAGTTAATACAGTATAAAAAATTCATACTGCCAAACACACCACACTGGACAAAGGATGTACCAGATGGGTGTCAGGAAGTCTTTAATAACTGGGTATTAACCCAAAAGGATGGCACACCAGATAATTATATGGCTGCTTTTTGCACCATGCACCAGTCAAGGAGTTTTGGGAGAGGACCTGTGAAAAATCTGTCAATGCCAATTCCAGGGCTTACTATATCTCTGTCTCCCCATCACTTGCCTGCTTGGGGATCTCACTAACATTAATATAGAAACCAATCAATCTTTGCATGCTTTTGCTAGTACTAAATCCATTGCTAAGAAAACCATCCTCTGAACTGGAAGTCAAGAGAGAACCTTAAACATAACTCAATTTAAAATCTACTCTAGACCACATGTCAGGGAGAGGATGTCTGCCCGTGAAGAAAAATAAATTGGCAGAATTTGGAATACAATTGACCCAATAATCAATTTTATCATGTAATATTGCAGGGAATTTCCTCCCGGGCGCTGCGGGCTCAGGCGGGGGGATAGGGGTTGGGGCCACCAGTATTCCTCGAGGCTGGGGTCCTGTGGGTGGTGTCTCGGGGTGGTGCTGGCCTGGCCCATTGGGGACGGCGTGAGGGGAGGCGGCCCCCATGCAGAGTGGGCCAGAGACTGGGGGTGTGGCCTGGCGGGTCTCTGGTCCTGTCCCTGCCACTGCACCGTGGGAGGAGGGTTGGGCTATGGGCCTCTGTCGGCTGGGTCTGCGGGCTTGGGACCTCGGGGAGTTGGCGTTCGCATGCGGTGGGGGCTGGGCCCACCTGGTCCTGATCCCCTGGTGTGGGGGGTCGAGTCGGCCGCTGAGTACTGCACTGGCCCCTCGGGCACTGTGGGGGATTGGAGGAGGGTGCGGCTGGAGGGGGGCCCCACGCCGCCTGGGTGGTCGGGGGTTAAATGCCCGCCAGCTGGACCGGCTCTCACTCTGTTGGGGGGTCTGGGGCTGTTCTGCACCCTGCCTCTGGCTGGGGTCCCGCTGGGCAGGGACGGGCCTCCTGGTCTGTGCCTGGGTGGGGGGGTCTCACGTTGGGCTGCTCATGCATCCCCAGACAACCCGGCTGGGCCTCTGCCCGCCACATGTGGGGACAGAGATGGGGACTAATCGAGTCCAGGTCGGGGATCTGGCCCCAGTGGCGGGGTGCCTCAGTGCAGTCCTTCCCAAACCCCTGTCGCAATGTGCACTCCTTCCCCACAACGTACCACAATAGGGGCTATTAAGTGAGGGCAGTGCCAAGGTACACCGAGACACTGCTCCCCTCAATTTTTACTTGCATATTAGACACCTCACATGACACTAGGGGTTTTGAGGAGACGGGGCACGCTTGCTGTTCACTAACAGTGATGCCCATGCCCGGACAGCTCCCTCTAATTTAATGCACCCTAAGTTATCCTTACAGTCCACATTCACTAGGGCATTGTGGGTCAGGGGAAGGAATGGGGAGACTCCACTGCCTACCAGCGTGGGGGACCTCTCTTCCTAACTGCACCCACAAAACCTAATGGAAGCTTAGACACACACACATTAGCGCATGCACATACAACACATTTCATATAAGTGGTGAGGGCCGAGTGGCCCCCATCTCTCCGTCCCTGCCTCGTAGGCGGGGGCCAGCTGTGTGGTTTGAGTAAGATCATGGATGTTGCGGTGGCCTGGCAGAGGTGGGCAGCCTCTTGGGTAGTGGACAGCTTGGGGCTCCTTGGTCTTGCTGCCAAGATTGTTGGGATCCCTCTGTGGTTCAGGGTTCCGGGAGGCCCCAAGTATGTCCAGTGAGTTGGGGTCGGGTTTGGTCGGGGTGGGGGGTTTCAGCTTCCTGGTTGCCTGGGGGTCCTCTCCCGGTGTGGGGGGACATTAGCTCCGGGGCCCTTCCTCTGGTTGTCCCATGTGTCACGGGGTATGTGGGGCTTGGACCACCTGACCTTCCTGCTACTGGTTCACACTGGGGAAAATGGGGGCACTGCTTCACCTCACACACAAATACTCACTCACTTCCACTGACAAACCAGCTTCACATTACTTCACACGCGGACACACATATACATGCATGCACATGTGGGCGGTTTGTGAGCAGTTAGCGTAAGCATATAAGTATATTATTATTGCTGTTAGTATTGTATTATTGATATATATTTTTATCATTATTAAATACATGGGTGTATAGATATGAGATATTCATTTATTTATTATTATTTTTATTTCATTACTCATTGGTCCAACTTCACATTAGAAAGCATCTTAATGGGGGGAAGGGAAAAAATAAATAAATAGATAAATGATAGTAATAACAATGATAATGATAATAATGATGATGATGATAATAATAATAATAATACAATAATAATAATAATATAATACACACACACATTAATAATAATAATACGATGCTAACAAAAAATAACCATATGTCAGTCTCTTGTTGTTGTTATTACATACATATATATACATATTTATATATATTTTCATGTATGTGTGTGCTTGTATGTATATGTACAGTATATAGGTATGTGTATATATGTTTATGTTATATATGTATGTATGTATATATACACGTGTGTGTATGTATGTATGTGATATGGTGTATAGGATTATATATACAACAAGAACTTAAGCATGAGGATTATGCTTGGAGTTTCTGTTCTGTCAGTTTGTTTGGCATATTTATACATAGTCCTGTCCTGTTGGTCTGTCAATTTGTTTAGCTCTGTTATTTGTCCCCCCTTATTTATTTATTTATTTATCTAATGGTTTTGTATCTTTTTGTTGTTTTTTGTTGTTTTGTTTGTTCATTTTTGTGATATTCATTGGGAGAAGATTGTGCAGTATATTCTAATTGTTGCGCTGTTTGGGGATTGTCCCCAAGTAGAAACTTGTAATTAAAAACAAAGTTGTCCTCCGAAGAGGGATGGTGGTGGTGGGTAGTAAGAAAAAAAAAAAAAGCAGTGTTGTTCAGATATAATAATAATTTTAACATTATTATATAAAAATGAGCTGAATGTTGAATAAAAAATATTGCTGAGGCACTAAATAGATACCGCAAACAAAAATGTAGATATAGCTGTTGTTCTAAGTCTAACTTACACTCATTAATTGTAAATGCTAGAAAGTTTTTTCAGACATTTTCCAACAATAGATGTGACAATGTTGCTCCCACATTGCGATGTCATATCCCCTTCCTTTCTGGACATATGAAAGTGGACCATGTGAGAAGGCCACTGGTTTATCTGAGCTGAACATCATATATTGTCTTCACCAGCTTGAACTCATTATGATCAGATTTCCCTCTAAAACTCATCTTGCTGTTTGTCATGCAATATCACCACCTGCCGGTCTGTACAGGATACAATGATGCAAACAAATGTTTATTACTTTTTTATCCAGCCTTTTGCTTTGCAATGAAGTTTACCAAATCCCTGCAGATGTGCTGCGTATTCCCAAGGACAAAGTAGAACTTACTTGCAGACACATCACTAGCTACGACACTATAATAGGTATCAGAGAGTACGCGGGGACACCAGCATGAAACCTATTGATTTAAAAGATTAAATCACATTTAAACAAATAGAGAAAGAATATGAAGGTCATTTTGAGTTAACTGGTGATGGGCAATCTTCAGTTACTCTAAAAATTCTACGAGCAAGACAAGTTGATTTATTAGCTACCACTACTTGTAGCAGCCAATGAAAACAGAAGGGACTGAACTAAACATGAAAAACAGGTGAACAGAATAACAAAGACGGATTTACAGAAAGAACCAACTGGAAACAAAGAAGAGGTGGGACAGGTGGATGACAGACAGGACAGGCAAAAGACAAGGCAGAAATACAAAACTTAACATTGCGTTCCAGACTGTCTGAAGAATGTCTAGGGAGACATGAGTCTAATAGAGGGCGCTGCTGTAATTTCACAATTTTTTGTTTACTATTCATTTTAGATACATAACAACTGAAATAGAGAACATTTAATCTATGAGTTTTCACTATATGTGCAAATATATCTTTAATCAACTTTAAATATATTTCAACACACCTAGCAAATCTAGATTTTTACTTCAAAAATAATAATGACTGCTATCCATCTCAATTGCAAAAACAACACACTTTAAAAGGTAATAATCTGAGACAGATAGTGAAATGAAGAATAGATAGTGCAGTGTCATAAAAAATTAGCCTGTTAATGTACAACTATCCTGTATTTTTGAGCAAATGTTACAATGTGCCATATAATACTGCAACCTTCATCTGATCAAATTTAACCTTAATGTGGAACACCTTCACATTAGGTTTGGTTGTCTGCCAATAAAATGTAGTCAGGTTTGTTCTGGTCCCAACAAACAGGATTAGTTTCAGACAGTGTTTATTGTTAGTGAATTTTCTTTATTAGTTATTTAAATAATCTAGTATTTGTAAATAACTATGCTAATAATATTGCATCAGTTTAGCACAACAATGGGTTTCACGTTACTGAGACTGTCTTGACTGATTTTATCACTGATTGTACAGAGAAATCAAATTAATTTACTGTTATTACGGGAAGATCTAAACGTTCCTCATGGCCATATCTAAATGCACTAGTGGTAGGGTTTTAGCATAATTTTATTAGAAAATGACTTTTTATTAACCATATGGTAGTCGAAATACACCCTCACTTAAATTGTGCATAAAAACCTATACACTTTTGGAAAACACTAGCTGAATCTGACATGATGTCAAAATGATACAAAAAAGAAAAAATGAACACGTAATCAGTAAAATAATTGTAATTTGCTTTCATCTGTCAACTGCACTGGGCACAATAACTCATATCAGCAGAAGGATGTAACCACTGCTTATGACATCATATTCACGCCTAAGTAATAGGAAGTGTTCCATTTCATAACAGCAAAACACTTGTTAGTGCCAAAATGATCACAAATCCATTACTATACTGGCAATTATATGGTCACTGTCATGCATGAATGGCAAATATTCCTCACAATGCCCAACAACCATGAAGATATGTTAAAATATTTTATATATCATAATATCTAACAATGTAAATAATATTAATCTTTATTCACAGGTGTTGTTGAGGACAGTGGTGTTAGTCAGTCTAATCCTTACCTGGGCTGAATTAGCAACTCAGCCACACTGGACTGCAAACACAACAAGGGAGGAACTTATTTTCAGATGTACTGGTACCAACAACACCAAGGAGAGTCTATGAAGTTTGTTATCTTCATGACAACCCGCGGCAAAGAGTTTGGAATCAGTTTCATCGAGACCAAAATTTTGGCTACTAAAGATTAACACCTGAGAGTGGATCCATAATAATAAAGGATCTGAAATTATATAAAAGCACATACTTGTGCTGTAAGCGAAACACAGTGATTAAAACACATGGCAGGGCTGTACAAAAAGGGGTTGGCCTCTTTTTTTCTTTCTACTTCCCTCAGTGGCATGTTCAGTTTCCTCGTCATTTGATATTTACAAATACATAGTTATGCTTACATTTAAATTGTCATATTCATCAGCATGCCCTTATGCAGAATCTCAAGTCACACTTGAAGAATATTACAGTAATTAGAAAAGTCTTGGGATTTGAGGATGAGAGACCTGAAGTTTATGAACATTAATATGCATGCACCACACACATGGGCGGGGTATATCTGTAAAGGAAATACCACTGGACATCACCACAAACCATTTTCATTCTGATATCTTGAGACCTCACTTCAATGGAAGCAATTTGACTTCATTTTCTCATTGCTGAAATTTAGCCCAGTCCAGTTGGGATCATTATTTCGCCCACTTCCTGACAGATGAAAGAATCTTTCATTGTTACTTGCATTCAGAGGTGGACAGTAACTAAGTAAATTCACTTGGAGAGTATTGCACTTGGCAGAGTTTTTGGAGGATCTGTAATTTCACTTGAGTAGCATTTTTATTTTTGAAACGTATACCCTTGACTTTCACTACATTTTAAAGACAACACTGTGTCTTCTTTTACTTACTCACATTTCTATCAAGGTTCTTGTTACTTTAAAATCTGTGGATAAAGTGGATGTTATGTCCACTTTTCTAAAAGATGATTGGTTGTTTGGCAGGTGACAGTCTGTCAATCAGTAGGGTTACATCACGCCTGTAGACCGAACTATAAACCAAGTTCAGACAGTTCTGCCAGTTTCAGTTTGATTAACATTGTTGCTGTTGGAAAGTCATGAAGCTAGAGGTGTAGAGCTGGGTTTTAAGCAGGTTGGAATGTTGATTTTCATGTTCTGAGCTGCATTTACAGCTACTGCACTGCCCTCCTGCTTACAGTACACAGATATGTGTGCAAACACTACTAGAGTTGTGTCAGAACCATGCTGTTTTGTGGGGGTGTGTAGTCTTACAATGAATTTATGTACAAACTAATATTCGTTTTCTTTATCAGTTTAAGCTGTGTTTCATTGTGTAACATTCTACCAATTCCTTATTCTACAGCTTCTACAAGTTAGTCAGAGCCATTAGGTATTGTAAGTGTTGTGGCAAGAATGCAAGAATGCAACAATGCAACAATGCGGTGAAAGAAGATGTACTATTTAAATATTTTAAGTATTTTTTCAAACAAGTACTTCAGTACTTTAACTTAAGTAAAAATTGACTGTACAACTTTCACTCGGTAATTGGAGTAACATTTGGACTAGTGGTATCTGTACTTTCTACTAAGTAATGAACTTTTAGCTACTTTGCCCAATTTCTGTTTGCATCTTATGTTGTTTTTATTTTGTTTTGCCCTTTTTCCTATTTTAGCACCAATTATTAATGTTAGAACTGACTTTATTTTTTGTTTTTACCGGTGTCTCTGTGACACTGCCAGTTGTTGTCTATATTGTCATTTCTTTTTGATGCAATATCCAGTGCTAGAAGTTGCAAATTGCCTTTTTCAGTTGAACTATTGTAGGTCTTGTATATAATAGGTCCACTACCCAGCACTGTTGAATAAAATATAGTTTTGAATAGTTTTTTATTTTGCACAGTGCTATATACTCTCTTGTCACAAATAACAAACTCCACAATTGTTAAACCACACACCAGACACTGCCACCTCAAGTAGGGTCTCTAAATCAGGTCCCAGTGCTACTTTGTTGTATGGCACAAAACAAGAGGCTTGGGCAAAAATGAATGACATCCCTTCTTTATTTATGCAGAAATGAGGCAAAAAAAAAAAATCCAAAGAATAAGAAAAGTTCTTCAGATTCAGTTAAATACCAAACAGAAAGCCCACCAGACAGGGTTAGAACATTGGTGGATGGACAAGGAACATCAGAAAAGGCCAACTATCATACACTGAAACAAACTGGATGTGGGCAAAAGAAAACCAAACAGGAGGACACTGAAAAGTAAAATACCATTTGATAATGACAAACCAAATCAAACCATGACTGAATAAATGACTGAGCTAATGGAAACAGAAGGCTGAACTAAATGAAAAACAGCTGAACAGAATAACAAAGATGGGATTAACAGAAGAACCAATCAGAAACAAAAAAGATAGGGGACAGGTGGATGATGAGACAGGACAGGCAAAAAGACAAGGCAAAAGCAAACATTGGCAGCTCCTGGTGACTGTCTGAGGAATGTCTGGGGAGTATATGAGAGTAATAGAGGGCGCTACAGACCTCACAATTTATTGTTTACTATTCATTTTAGATACAATAAATTTTTGCCATGTTGCACTCAGTGCACTGTACCAAAACAACTGAAAAAAGAACGTACTGTCTCATGAGGTTTCATCATATGTGCAACATAATGTTAACTTTAAATATATTTCAACACAATCTAGCAAACGATTTTACTTCAAAATAATAATGACTGCTATCCTCATCTCACTGGTAAAACAACACATAGACTTTAAAAGGTAATAATCTGAGACAGATATTAAAATAAAAAAATAATGAAATGTCATAAACCATTAGACTGTTAATGTACAACTATCCTGTATTTTTGATCAAATGTTAAAATGTACCATATAATACTGCAACCTTCATCTGATCAAATTTAAACCTTAATGTGGAACACCTTGAGATTATTTGGTTGTCTGGCTAACAATTGTAGCTAGGTTTGTTCTGGTCCAAAACAAACAGGTTTAGTTTGCATAAAAGTTATTGTTAGTGAATTTTCTTTATTAGTTACTAACAATTGGTTATTTGTAAATAACCATGCTACTAAATAATAAATGTTTCCAGTACAACAATGGGTTTCATTGCCATTGAGACTATCTTTGACTGATTTTATCATTGATTGTACAGAGAAATCAAATTAATTTACTGTTATTACGGGAAGATCTAAACGCTCTCATGGCTATTATATCTAAAGGCACTATGGTAGGGTTTTAACATAATTTTAATAAAAAATGACTTTTTATTAGCCATATGGTCGTCAAAATACACCCTTCACTAAATTGGTGCATGTAAAAACCTATACACTTTTGGAAAACACTAGCTGAATCTGACATGATGTCAAAATGATACAAAAAAGAAAAATGAACAAGTAATCAGTAAAATAATTGTAATTTGTTTTCATCTGTCAAATCAGTACGCTACAATAACTCATATCAGGCAGAAGGATGTAACTACTGCTTATGACATCAGCATTCACGTCTAGCGTTAGAAGTAATTTGTCATCAGCAAACACTTCAGCAAGTGTCAAAAATGATCACAACCATTACTATACTGGTAATTATATGGTCACTGTCATGCATGAAAGGTAAATAAATATTCCTACAATGCCTAACAACCATGAAGATATGTTAAAAAATATTTTTATATGTCATAATATCTAACAATGTAACAATATTAATCTTTATTCACAGGTTTTGCCGAGGACAGTGGTGTTAGTCAGTCTAACTCTCATTCTGGGCCAAATCTGGGCACCCAACCACACTGGACTGCAAACACAACAAGGCAGTAGATTATAGTTATATGTACTGGTACCAACAGCACCATGGAGAGTCTATGAAGCTTGTTGTCTTCATGTCAACCAGTAGTAAAGAGTTTGGAACTGGTTTCAGTGAGACCGTACCTACACAAAACAAGAGCTTCGAGAATGGATCCATAACAATAAAGGATCTGAAATTCATGACAGTGCTACATACTCTCTGTGCTGTGTTAAACACAGGATTAAACACATGGCAGGGCTAAAATAAAAGGGCTGGGCCCTTTTTCTCTTTGTACGTCCCCCAGTGGCATGTTCAGCGCCTCAGTCATTTGATACGGCAAATACACAGTTATTTACATTTTTCCAAATTGTCATTCACTGCTGTTAGCTTCCCTTATGCAGAATTAAGTCACACTGAAGAATATTACAAAATAATTAGAAAGTCATTCCAGGACGTGAGTATGAGAGGACGTGAAGGTTATAAAACACACATGTATCAGCCACACCACACACACAAGTGGGCATGTCTGTAGCGAGTTACTTGGCTGGACATCGCCACAAACCATTTTTATTCTGATATCTTGATTAATGTCACGAAAGTTCAATGGAAGTATTTTCTCATTACAAAAAATTTGTGCCCAGTCCAGTTGGGACTATTATTTTGCCCACTTCCTGACAGATGAAAGAATCTTTTCATTCTCACTTCTGCATCTATGTTGTTTTATTTTGCTTTGTCTTTTCCTATTTAATTCACACCATAATGTTAGAACTGATTTTATTTTTGTTTTTACTCAGTGTCTGTGACACTTCAGTTGTTGTCTATATTGTCATGTTTTGGTGCACATCTCTAACAACAATCCAGTGCCAGAAGTTGGCTACTAATATTGCCTTCAGTTAAAAATACTGTAGGTCTTCTTACAATAGGTCCACTACCCCAGCATTGTTGAATAAACATAGTTTTGAATAAAGTTTTAGTATGAAAGAAAAAACTGAAGAGCAATATAACACTGTATTGCTGCACATTTAGCCAAAAATTAATGATAAATCCTGCAATTATGAATTTGTCGAAGCCGTACAAAACTATATCATACCTATGTACAAAATATTTGCCCCTTAACATTATTTTTATTTTTGTCTGCCACATTGTTGCAGGTTCTGATTTCAAACCAGTGTCTCAAGAGCAAAATGTTTTGTCCTTCAGAAGTGATGTTCAGAGTCTCAGTGCTGATGCAAAAGCTGTTCAATGACATGCTGGCTGATCTTGTCCAAGCCATGCCACGCCATGGTCACACAGACCTCCAGCTGGTACTGGTGTTGTGGTCATATAATGATGTAATCTATGCACACATTATAATGTCAAAGTCAAAGAAATAATTTCATATGTTTTGCAGTTGTACAGATAAAGAAAATCAAAGTCTGTGATACTCATCGTATCTTCTGTTTGTGACAGGCTCTTTTTAGTATGCAGCAAACATTTTGACATTGATGATGTCATTTCTCTTTCAGTGCCACGCGATCTATTGATAAATCCTACTGCAGGCTTTGTTGCAGATCATTATTCTCTTTGCCATCTTAAATCAATAATATGATCTGGACACTCCGCTTAAATTTTTATTCTATATTTGTTGTTTGGTTGCATTAGGTGCTAGTAATGATTATAAATGTTACATTTTCTACTTTTTACTAAATGTCCACAAAAATAAGATTTTGAATTTGATCTTCAATACTTTATCATTATTTTCACCCAGGTTCTTTTGATTTGCAATGAAGTTAATCAAACTTTGGATATGTTGTGTTCACCTGGAGAAGGAAGTACAACTTGCCTGCAGCCATAAAATCAGAAGCTATGACACAATATTAGAATAGAGAGCAAAAGGAGACACCAGTCTGAAACTCTTTGGATTCATCCAGTAAAGTGGAGAAAGAATACGAAGGTCATTTTAACGTATCTGGTGATGGGAAATCATCAGTTCCTCTACATTTTCTGAATACAAATGCAAACTGAAGACAGCGTCAAGATAACCCATCTCTTAACAACCTATTCACCTTGCACAGCCGAAACACCTTGCTAAAACCACAAAGAAGGCACATTAAGATAGGGCATGTACTTCCTAAGATGACAATCAACCAGCATCTCTTTTAGAAATTGGTTGAACTTACTGCAGCTTTATATTTCACCTCAGATATATATTTTAGTTCTGTCTGGTACACACTTCACTTGGAGCAAAAGTCAATAGAATCAGAAATCCATCATTACACCAGTTCAGGTAGCAATGTGCTTAAGAAATG
This sequence comes from Distichodus sexfasciatus, assembly GCA_032718565.1. Taxonomy (NCBI): domain Eukaryota; kingdom Metazoa; phylum Chordata; class Actinopteri; order Characiformes; family Distichodontidae; genus Distichodus; species Distichodus sexfasciatus. Next base: position 4,262,885 of record JAVGVS010000025.1, read on the forward strand.
CTCCAAAAAAATGGGTTAATGTCAGGATATTTTTATCTGTGTGTAACAATGACAATGTTGTGTGTGGAGCAAAAGCCACGGGGCTGGCATGTTCAAAAATGCCAGAGACATTTGTAGATCACCCAAAGAGTGTAGTGTGACACACCAAGTCTCTCTATGGCAGATTTAAATTACATCCCATTATTAATTGTTGTGGGACCAACTGCAATCGTCCTCTATTTGTTTTGTTTTAGATTCACTTTAATCATAAAAGCAGTGTTGTTCAGATTGCTAAAATATTGGAAATAAAAAGATATAATGTGCCAGGTTGTTAACCCACAATGTCCATGATAGTTACTCAAAGCTATAGCAATATAGTGGTAGTACTTAAGTTTAACATTATTATATAAAAATGAGCTGAATGTTGAATAATAATGGAATATTGTTGAGGGCAATTAACAGAGACCACAAACAAAATGTAGATATAGCTGTTGTTCTAAGTCTAACTTACACTCACACTGTAAATGCTAGAGTTTTAATAACAGACATACAGCGACTCACACAGTGATGTCATATCCCCTTTCCTTTCTGACAATATGAAAGTAGCCCATGTGATGAAGGCTAATGGTTTATCTGAGCTGAACATCATACATTGTCTTCACCAGCTTGAATCATTATGATCAGATTTCCTCTAAAACTCATCTTCTCTTTTTGCTGTTTGTCAGGTAATATCACCACCTGTTTGTCTGTACAGGATACAATGATGCAAACAAATGTTTATTACTTTTTTCTTAACTTAGGCCTTTTGCTTTGCAATGAAGTTTACTACAAATCCTTCGCAGATGCTGCGTATTCCCAAGGACAAAGTAGAACTTACTTGCAGACACATCACTAGCTACGACACTATATTGTGGTATCAGAGAGTACGTGGGGACACCAGCATGAAACCTATTGATTTGGTAAGATTAACCAAGGTCTAAACAAAATAGAGAAAGAATATGAAGGTTATTTTGAGTTATCTGGTGATGGGCAATCTCAGTTACTCTAAAATTCTACAAGCAAGACAAGTTGATGACAGCGCTCACTACTTCTGTGCAGCTTATTATGCACAGTGCTGATACTTCTCTTCCTTTCACAACAAAAACCCAGCACCTGTTAAACTGATGCACCAGACGTCACACCAATTAGGATGGGACTGTGTCACTGTGAACCCAGCTAAGTGTCTGGTTTGTTGTTTCCTGCCTCTGGCTCACTTCTGGTGGTGTGGACTGTGGTGTGTGTGTGTGTGTGCTCCCTCATGTCTCCCTCGGGTTAGCCTAGCCTCTGTCTAGCTTCTGCTCCCCTCACTTCTGTTCTGTAACAGCACTGTGCCCTTCTGAGCAGTTCACCTCTGCCTAGAGTGCAACTTACTTCCTGGTATGTTGTTTAATTGTGTGTCTCTACCCAGTATAGGTTAGCATCTGCAGAACACCCTGTGCTTATCATTGATTTCAGTGTGTCCTTCGTCTCTTGCCTGAGTTTGGGATTGGCAAAGTGAATTCTGTTTGTTGAGTTCTGTGGCATTATTTAAGTCAGTTTAACCCATGTACCCCGAGTCTGTCTCCCTTACACTCTGTGTGGTTACCGCCCTGGGCTACTGCATTTCTGGACCCTTCCTGCTCATCCCCTTTGTTTGGACTTTGGACCCTTCCTGCTCCTCCCCTCTGTTTGGACTTCAGAATCCTGTTGATTCTGGTTTGGTTTTTGTTCTCTGTTTGGATTACCCTTTTTGTCACCTCACCCCTCACTCCTGTGTTTTCTCCCCAGGCTCGTGACTCCCAGTGTGTTTTCCCAGGTTGGCCAGACTGTCTTGAGGCTACTGGAGGGCTATTAAGCCGTCTACCTCCCGAAAGTCTTCAATCAGAAGTGACCTCGCTTTGTTCCAGTTACCTGGGAGGCTCTCCATTACCTAACGCCATAACTGGGAGCACGGGCCTCACTCTTTTCTTTTTTGTTACTTTTGTTCTGTATGATTTTGGACTTGTTACCTTTTTGTGTTCACCTGCCCTTCAATAAACCTCCTTCACTTGCCTGCAAATAAAGTGTCCTCATCCCTCTTATCCTCACCGCCGCATCACACCCATGACAGTACCAGTCGGAATACAACAATGGGTTTCCATTAAGCATGAGAGTGTCTTGACTGGATTTTATCACCGATTGGTACAGAGAAATCAAATTAATTTACTGTTATTACGGGAAGATCTAAACTTTCCTTATGGCCATATCTAAAGGCACTAGTGGTAGGGTTTTAACATAATTTTAATAGAAAATGACTTTTTATTAGCCATATGGTGCAGTCAAAAATACACTCTTCACTACATTGTTGCATGTAAAAACCTTTAACACCTTGGAAAACACTCAGCTGAATCTGACATGATGTCAAAATGATACAAAAAAGAAAAATGAACGAAAGTAATCAGTAAAATAATGGTAATTTGCTTCTCATCTGTCAACCAGCACTGGCCACAATAACCCATATCAGTAGAAGGATGTAACCACTGCTTATGACATCAGCATTCAAAGTTCAGCTGCTAGGAAGTGTTCCATTTCATATCAGCAAACACTTCAGCAAGTGTCAAAATGATCACAACCATTATTATACTGGCAATTATATGGTCACTGTCATGCATGAATGGTAACAACTATTCCTCACAATGCCTAACAACCATGAAGATATGTTAAAAATATTTTTATATGTCAAAATATCTAACAATGTAACAATATTAATCTTTATTCACAGGTGTTGCCGAGGACAGTGGTGTTAGTCAGTCTAACTTTACCTGGGCTGAATTGGGCAACTCAACCACACTGGACTGCAAACACAACAAGGCAGTAGATTATAGAAGAGTATGTACTGGTACCAACAGCACCAAGGAGAGTCTATGAAGCTTGTCTCTAAGTGTCAAACCAGTAAGAAAGAGTTTGGAACTGGTTTCAGTGAGACCAAAATTTTGGCTATTAAAACAAGAGCTGAGAATGGATCCATAACAATAAAGGATCTAAATTCACAGACAAAAGTACATACTTCTGTGCCAGGCAAACACAGTGATTAAAACATGGTAGGCTGTACAAAAAGGGCTGGGTCTCTTTTTTCTTTCTACTTCCCCAGTGGCATGTTCCAAAGGTCTCTGTCATTTGATATTTACAAATACACAGTTATTTAAGTATTTTCCAAATTGTCATTCACTGCAGTTAGCTTGCCCTTATGCAGAATTAAGTCACACTGAAGAATATTACAAAACAATTAGAAAGTCATTCCAGGACGTGAGGACGAGAGACCGTGAAGTTTATGAAACACACACATGCATGCACCACACACACAAGTGGGCATATCTGTAAAGGAAATACCATTGACACGCCACACAAAACCATTTTCTGACTTGATATCTTGAGACCTGAGTTTAATGGAAGCAATTCTGACTTCTTTCATTGCTGAAATTCTAGGCCCAGTCCAGTTGGGACTATTATTTTGCCTACTTCCTGATGATGAAAGAATCTTCATTGTTACTTGCATCTTATGTTGTTTTATTTTGCTTTGTCTTTTCCTATTTTAAGACCAATTATTAATGTTAGAACTGATTTTATTTCTGTTCTAATCAGTGTCTCTGTGACACTTCAGTTGTTGTCTATATTGTCATTTTTTGATGCACATTAACAATCCAGTGCCAGAAGTTACAAATTGCCTTTTCAGTTGAACTATTGTAGGTCTTATATAATAGGTCCACTACTCCCCAGCAATTGTTGAATAAACATAGTTTTTGAATAGTTTTTATTTGCACAGTGCTAAATACTTCCTCTTATTACAAATAACAACTCCACGCCTGTTAAAACCACACCAGACGCCGCCACCAAGAAGGGTCCTAACTGTGTCCCAGTGCCACTTTGTTGTATGCTAAGTACAAAACAAGAGGCTTGGGCAAAATGAATGACATCCCTTCTTTATTTATGCAGAAATGAGGCAAAAAAAAATCCAAAGAATAAGAAAGGTTCTTCAGATTCAGTTAATTACCAAACAGATACATTTCACTGCTTGTTGTACCTGTATAACTTGAATGACAAATAAAGAATCTTGAATCTTGAATCTTGAAAGCCCACCAGACAGGGCATAGTTAGAACATTGGTGGATGCATGCGAACACTAGGAAAAGGGCCAACTAATATACACTGAAACAAACTGGAGGGCATGCAAAAACCAAACAGGAAGGACACTGAAAACAAAACACTTACTGATAATGACAAACCAAATCAAACCATGACTGAATAAATGACTGAGCCAATGAAAACAGAAGGGGCTGAACTAAACATGAAAAACAGCTGAACAGAATAACAAAGATGGATTAACAGAAAGAACCAATCAGAAACAAAAAAAGAGGTGGGACAGGTGGATGACAGGACAGGACAGGCAAAAAAGACAAGCAAAATACAAAACGTAAACATTGCAGCCCTAGACTGGGTCTGGAGGCCGTCTGGGGAGACATGAGTTCAATAGAGGGCGCTGTTGCACTTCTTGCCAATTTATTGTTTACTATTCAATTTAGGATACAATTAATTTTGCTATGTTGCACTCAGTGCACTGTACCAAAACAACTGAAATAGAGAACATTATGTCTTATGAGTTTTCATCATATGTGCAACATAATTTTAACTTTAAATATATTTCAACACAATCTAGCAACGAGATTTTTACTTCAAAATAATAATGACTGCTATCCTCATCTCACTGGTAAAACAACACATAGACTTTAAAAGGTAATAATCTGAGAAAGATATTGAAATGAAGAATAATGAAATGTCATAAAAAAATTGACTCTTTAATGCACAACTATCCCGTATTTTTGATCAATGTTGCTAACAGCCATATAATACTGCAACCTTCATCTGATCAAATTTAACCTTAATGTGGAACACCTTGACATTTGGTTTGGCTATTCTCAATAAATTGTGGTTGGGTTTGTTCTATCCCAAATAAACAGGTTTAGTTTCAGATAGTGTTTACGTTACTAACAATTCTATTATTTGTAAATAACCATGCTAATAATATTACCAGTCTTTGACTGATTTTATCACTGATTATACAGAGAAATCAAATTAATTTACTGTTATTACAGGCAAGATCTAAACGTTCCTCATGGCCATATCTAAAGGCAGCACTAGTGGTAGGTTTTAACATAATTTTAATAGAAAATGACTTTTTATTAGCCATATGGTAGTCAAACTACATTCTTCACTAAATTGTTGCATGTAAAAACCTATACACCTTTGGAAAACACTAGCTGAATCTGGACATGATGTCAAATGATACAAAAAAAAGAAAAAAAAATGAACAAGTAATCAGTAAAATAATTGTAATTTGCTTTCATTTTTCAAACTATATCGCCACACAACTCCATATCAGTAGAAGGATGTAACCACTGCTTAAGACATCAAAGCATTCACGTTCAGCGCGTTAGAAGTGTTCCATTCATATCAAAGCAAACACTTCAGCAAGTGTCAAATGATCACAACCATTATTATACTGGCAATTATATGGTCACTGTCATGCATGAAAGGTAACAACATTCTCACAATGCCTAACAACCATGAAGATATGTTAAAATATTTTATATGTCAAAACATCTAACAATGTAACAATATTAATCTTTTATTCACAGGTGTTCTTTAGACAGTGGTGTTAGTCAGTCTAACTTTACCTGGGCTGAATTGGGCAACTCAACCACACTGGACTGCAAACACAACAAGGAGGGAACTTATATTCAGATGTACTGGTACCAACAACACCAAGGAGAGTCTATGAAGCTTGTTGTCTTCATGACAACCAGTAGTAAAGAGTTTGGAACTGGTTTCAGTGAGACCAAAATTTTGGCTAATAAAACAAGAGCTGAGAGTGGATCCATAACAATAAAGGATCTGAAATTCACAGACAGTGCTATGGTACTTCTGTGTTGTAAGTGAACACAGTGATTAAACACATGGCAGGGGCTGTACAAAAGGGCTGGGTCTTTTTCTCTTTGTAATGCCCCTCTCTAGTGGCATGTTTCAGTTTCATGTCATTGATATTTACAAATACACAGTTATTTTACATTTTCCAAATTGTCATTCACTGCAGTTAGCTGCCCTTATAAATTAAGTCACACTGAAGAATATTACGCAACAATTAGAAAGTCATTCGGACGCGGAGGATGAGACGGATAAGTTATAAAACACACATGTATCGCCACAATTAATAATAACAATAATAAGTGGGCATGTCTGTAAAGGAAATACCATATTGGACATCGCTAATAAAACCATTTTTATTTGATGTCTTTGAGACCTCACTTCAATGGAAGCAATTTGACTTCATTTTCTTATTGTTGTAAATTTAGCCCAGTCCAGTTGGGGATCATTATTTCGCTTCTAATTTCCCTGACAGATGACAGAATCTTTCATTCTCACTTGCATCTTATCTTGTTTTATTTTGCTGTGTCTTTTCCTATTTTAAGACCAATTATTAATGTTAGAACTGATTTTATTTTTGTTTTACTCAGTGTCTCTGTGACACTTCAGTTGTTGTCTATATTGTCATTTTTTGATGCACATCTCTTAACAACTGAAAAGTTGTGTAGTTACAAAATTGCCTTTTCAGTTGAACAAACTCATTGTAGGTCTTGGTTATAATAGGTCCACTACCCCAGCACTGAATAAACATAGTTTTGAATAGTTTTTATTTTGCACAGTGCTATATACTTCCTCTTGTCACAACAACTATCCAGAACCTGTTAAACCACACCGGACGTCACACTAAGAAGGGTCCTAACCAGGTCCCAGTGCCACTTTATTGTGGCGACACAAAACAAGAGGCTTGGGCAAAAATGAATGACATCCCTTCTTTATTAATGCAGAAATGAGTCAAAAAAAAAAAAATCCAAAGAATTAGAAAAGTTCTTCAGATTCAGTTAAATACCAAACAGAAAGCCCACCAGACAGGGTTAGAACATTGGTGGATGGACAAGGAACACTGTGAAAAAAGGCCAACTAATATACACCAGAAACAAACTGGAGGGCAGCGCAAAGCGTAGGAGGACACTGAAAACAAACACTTGATAATGACAAACCAAATCAAACCATGACTGAATAAAATGACTGAGCTAATGGAAACAGAAGGGGCTGAAATAAATACGAAAAACAGGTGAACAGAATAACAAAGATGGATTAACAGAAAGAACCAATCAGAAACAAAGAAGAGGTGGGATAGGTGTGGATGACAGACAGGACAGGCAAAAGACAAAAAATACAAACATTGGCAGCTCCTGGTGACTGTCTGGAGGAATGTCTGGGGAGACATGAGAGTAATAGAGGGCGCGTTGCACTTCACAATTTATTATTGTTTACTATCTATTTCCAGGATATTAACTAATTTTTGCCATGTTGCACTCCAGTGCACTGTACCAAAACAACTGAAATAGAGAACATTATATCTGGTGAGTTTTCATCATATGTGCAAATATAATTTTAACTTAAATATATTTCAACACAATCTACAACGAGATTTTTTACTTCAAAATAATAATGACTGCTATCCTCATCTCACTGGTAAACAACATTACAGACTTTTAAAAGGTAATAATCTGAGAAAGATATTGAAATGAAGAATAATGAAATGTCATAAAAAATTGACTTTTTAATGTAATAACTAATATCCTGTATATTTTTGATCAAATGTTACAATGTGCCATATAATACTGCAACCCCATCTGATCAAATTTAACCTTTAATGTGGAACACCTTTATATTTGGTTTGGTTGTCTGCCAATAACTAGGTTGGGCTTGTTCTGGTCCCAACAAACAGGTTTAGTTTCAGATAGTGTTTATTGTTACTTAACAATTTATTATTTGTAAATAACCATGCTAATAATATTACCAGTCTTTGACTGATTTTATCACTGATTATACAGAGAAATCAAACACTTACTTTCGTTATTACAGGCAAGATCTAAACGTTCCTCATGGCCATATCTAAAGGCACTAGTGGTAGGGTTTTAACAACATTTTAATAGAATATGACTTTATTAGCTATATGGCTGTCAAAATACACCCTTCACTACATTGTTGCATGTAAAAACATTAACACCTTTGGAAAACACTAGCTGAATCTGACATGATGTCAAAATGATACACAAAAAGAAAAATAAACAAGTAATCAGGTAAAATAATTGTAATTTGCTTTCATTTTTCAAATCAGCACTGGCCACAATAACCCATATCAGTAGAAGGATGCAAACTACTGCTGCGACATCAGCATTCACGTCTAGCGTTAGAAGTGTTCCATTTCATATCAGCAAACACTTCAGCAAGTGTCAAAATGATCACAACCATTATTATACTGGCAATTATATGGGTCACTGTCATGCATGACGGTAACAAATATTCCCTACAATGCCTAATAACCATGAAGATATAAGAAAATATTTTTATATGCCAAAATATCTAACAAATGTAAATAATATTAATCTTTTATTCACAGGTGTTGCTTATGGACAGTGGTGTTAGTCAGTCTAATCCTTACCTGGGCTGAATCTTTGGGCAACCCAACCACACTGGACTGCAAAACACAACAAGGGAGGAACTTATATTCAGATGTACTGGTACCAACAGCACCAAGGAGAGTCTATGAAGCTTGTTGTCTTCATGACAACCAGTAGTAAAGAGTTTGGAACTGGTTTCAATGAGACCAAAATTTTGGCTATTAAAACAAGAGCTGAGAATGGATCCATAACAATAAAGGATCTGAAATTCACAGACAGTGCTACATACTTCTGTGCTGTAAGTGAACACAGTGATTAAACACATGGCAGGGCTGTACAAAAAGGGCTGGGTCTCTTTTTCTCTTTCTACTTCCCCCGAGTGGCATGTTCAGCGTCTCTGTCATTTGATATTTACAAATACACAGTTATTTACATTTTCCCCCCCAAATTGTCATTCACTGCAGTTAGCTGCCCTTATGCAGAATTAAGTCACACTGAAGAATATTACAAAACAATTAGAAAGTCATTCCAGGACGTGAGGATGAGAAACCGTGAAGTTTATGAAACACACACACATGTACGCTCACACCACACACACAAGTGGGCATATCTGTAAAGGAAATACCATTGGACATCACCACAAACCATTTTTATTCTGATGTCTTGAGACCTGAGTTCAATGGAAGCAATTTGACTTCATTTTCTCATTGCTAAAATTTAGCCCAGTCCAGTTGGGATCATTATTTCGCCCACTTCCTGACAGATGAAAGAATCTTTCATTCTCACTTGCATCTTATGTTGTTTTATTTTGTTTTGTGTTTTGCTCTTTTAAGACCAATTATTAATGTTAAAACAGATTTTATTTTTGTTTTACTCAGCGTCTCCGTGACACTTCAGTTGTTGTCTATATTGTCATTTATTGGTGCACATCTCTAACAATCCAGTGCTGTCAGTTTAAATACTGTAAGTCTTGTCATAATAGGGCCACAACCCCAGCACTGTTGAATAAACATATATTCAGAGACTGTATACATTACAGTGCATAAATTACGGCATTGTTGATTTAATTTTCTAAAACTGCCAATCTATTCGTCGTCACACTTCAGAAGGGAAGACAAAAAGATTAGAATCGTATAAGGAAGTCCAGGTTTATAGACGCAGGGATGTGCAGATTCTCCAGGAGCAAGGAAGAAGGAGTTCTTGGAATCAGCACAGGAAATGTGTCCACCAAGAGCTGGTAGTTATCTCTGTTTCCTTGAAGACGATTCTAAAAATGAAACATTCAAAAATGTTACAGTACGACACAAGTTCATCTTTTCATCATGAAGCTATCAATTATTATGATTTAGAAGATTCATACCTGTAAATCTTTGATGAAGGATGCTGAGACACATTCTTCAAAAGCACAGACAGGAGTATAAAGTTTGAGGATCTTTACAATCTAAGAAGAGAATGGAAAAAGGGTCACATCAAGCCCTCAGATCCAGACAGTGACTGACCATGACAGAACCTTACCTGCTCTGTGCTCAGCATAGTGCACAGGGAGCAGATAAATTCAGCATCCTGAGAAGTCTTCTTCTCAACCTGCAGCAGCTTGGCAGCCTGGATAAGAGGCATGATCATGGCCATGGTTCCACTCTTGTGTAGGTTCTTACTTTTCAACCAATCTTCCATCTGAATGACATTGTACCTGAAGAGATTTGAGTTCAAGAGCAGTTCACAAATAAAACCCTGCCTAAAAGTGGAAGAAAATGCCCTCTAAAAATAGTTTTTAGTATGTAAGAAAACTGAAGAGAAATATAATGCTCTATTGCTGCACATTTAGTATCAAGTTATTAGTATGCAAATTATGAATTTGTAAAAGCTGTACAAACTATATCATACTCATGTAATAAAATATTTGCCTTTAACATTATTTTTTGTTTTTGTCTGCCACATTGCTGCAGTAGCACCTGATTTCCAAACCAGTGTTCCAAGAGCAAAATGTTTTTTCCTTCAGAAGGATGCTCAGAGTCACAGTGCTGATGCAGTGGAAAAGCTGTTCAATGACATGCTGGCTGATCTCTGGGTCCAAGCCATGCCACGCCATGGTCATATAGAACTGTTCCAGCTCGTCCATCAGGGCATCCATGGTGTAATTCACTGGGCCACTGGTCTTAGCATTTTTACGAGAGACCACGTGTTTTACTCCTATAAGGCCTTCACTCATCAGCATGGCAGGCACTACATCAGTTATTAGAAATATAAAAAGGACATCTTATATATGTAAAACATTGATTTTTTGCAATGGAAACTGCACGTTTGTTCATACTAACAGATCATAGGCTGAAGTATATCCTGAGCTATTTTAATGAGTCTCTGGTAGATCTGGATGGACAGGTCACTTAGAGCCCACTGGTACTTTGTCAAATCCAAGTTCAACATGGAGCATTTGTTCTCTTCAACCATTCTCTGGGTCATGAATGTCTGTGAACAGTTATAGTGCAGCTTAAAGTATCAATAATAAAGCAAACTATTTAAGTCTTAGGGCACATTCTCTCACCTCTTCTCCACTGTACATTCTCAAACAGTGCAGAAGTTGAGTAATGTTTGCCAGCCAGAAAGACGTTATTTCAAAGTCATTTATGTTTCTCTAAAGAGCAGCAACAACAGGAATATTTGATCATTAATATATGTTAAAAGAAACAAAAGGCTATCCTGGATATTAAGTCAATATTTTGAAACAAGTGATAGACAAACCTTGAGGACATCCTTTACAGCATGTATAGTTGATCTGAGCAATGACTGAACATTTTGCTCATCACAGAAGTAATCTGCATAGCGTATACACATAAAGAGAATATAGGCTGGGAGACACGGCACCGCAGTTGACACACTGTGGGGCTTCATGTCTGCACAAGAAAGCAGAGCATGTTTCCAAAAAAAAACATGATAAATACTGCATAAAATAAGTCTCAAAAAAGTGAGTATGTGCAAAAATGTCAAATTTGTTATGGGGGAAAAAAAATGCTTAATTATTTTGGATGGAAAGTAACTCAGAGATGACATGTAGACAATCTCATACTCACCAGTGACAAGAGTCCTGATCAACAAAGGCTCATCCTCTTTTCTGCATCCCAACATGCCCCTAAAGTCTGCCCTTGTCGTATTTGCTTCTGAACAAAACCAAAATACAATATATTTTTAAAAATGACATACCAGTGAAAAGGTAATGGAACAAAAGCATTTATCAAACCTTCAAGCGCCTGAACTTTCTTCATCCCGAACATAAGTTGCCTTTTAAGAATGATTTGATTCCTCTCCAACTTCCATAAAAACTTTTTCAGAGCCTGAAACACACCACCATCAGCAGCATTGTCTATAGAAGAATCTAATTTTCACTAGAATCTTGTTTTCTAGATTACTAGTTTTCTGTGTTACAGAATATATAAATCCATTCTACAACTCATCTGAAATAGATGAGTACCTTATTCTCTTTAGTGAGGCGAGAGATCTCCTGCTGCGCACTGAACGCAGACGTTGTCTTTGAGGAAAGAGTGCTGGAGGGAGTGAGCATGATTTGCTTGTTCTCCAGGTCTTCCTCCTGCTCTTCGATTTGGGGCTGGAACTGCATCTGGCCTTCCAGAAGCCTAATCCACACAACATTCAAGTAGATTTAATTTTGATCTTTGTCTTTGAGAGTTTGTGTGGTTTCTTTATTTTAAATTAAGATATAAGCTTAATTTCAAGCATGTACATATATAAGGATAATAGAACAGATGGAAATTGAACGTGTGGCTGGTTGAGCTGGCCCAGATACTTCAATTCTTCCATGAAGCATATAGCAATAGGGTCAAATATATGTATTGAAGATCATCATTGTAAAGACAACCACAAGACTGTCGACAGTGTTCATTTTAAGTGGTGATAAGGCAAAAATAAATCTGAAACTTTCATAATCATTTAAACTGCTATTGTAACTTACATTTTGGGCTCAGGGAGTCTCAGGCACACTTCCAGAGCATTTTTGGCCACATCAGAGTTCTGCTAAAACAGAAGATATGCACATATCACAGAACAGTATAAGGAAGGCAGAGTCAAAAATGAAGCACAAAACAGAAAGAGCAAAAAAGAAATAGCATGGTTTTAATTTTAAAACAAAGTTTAGCCACACAACCTCACCTGTTCCAGTTCAACCCACTTCTCATTTTGAATATTACAATCCTTTAGCTACAAAAGAGAGAAAATGAATGTAGGAGATGAAAGGAAAACGTTCTTTAAAACATTTCACAGATCACCAAGAAACAGATTTTGAAGTTTAAAATGGAACTGAAGTTACTGCTGATTTGTAAGCACAATGCATGATGTTCAAATCAGTAAAACTGTAGTGTGTGAACAGTACCTTTTTGTATCTTTTTCGTGCACATAAGCCACGGCTGTATGCCTGGATGGTGGTCACAGCCTGGCGAAGTGCCAGATACTGGCATCGCTTCTGTGCCATCCGGTATTGTTTTTGACAGATAATAGCTGCTTGAGTCAATCTCAGGCTCTCCACATGTCTAAGAGTCAGTCAGGCAAGAACATCAGAAATATAAAAGGAAATAAACACAAAGTATATGTTTAATTTAAATCTGTCCCCTCACCTGCGTGCGAGGTAGCCACGGACAAATCTCTGTAGAGTAATGACAGACTTGCAAATCTTTTGATAGTGTTTCATCTGTAGCCATCCTCGCACTCTCTTCTGGATCATGGTGCTCGCAAAGTGCAGTCTTTCTGCACGGAACTTCTCAAGGTTTGCTATCTGGCCAGCTTGCAAAAAGATCTTAGTCTTTCCCAACTGGAACTTGTTTGAATCCTGGAAGAAGTCGAAGAGAATATGTCACTCTTAATGGGATGCTCAGGTAAGGATTAATAACAGAATTAGGTAAGTATGTGAAAAATGTGAGACTGTCCATCATTGTGTGGAACTCCACTCTGGAAGGGAAAACTAACGAATCTAATGGAAAAGGTAAGTCATCGGGTAAAAGTAAAAGTGATGAGGGTGAAGATTTACCAAAGTAATTAGTACTGTGAAATCTATTTGTAAAGACTGTGGAACTGGGCTTGGAAATGACACATTACAACACCACATTCTGCATGGATTCAAGTTAAAATATATCTAAATATTGTCTAGTTTAAATTGCTTTATGCAAAGCTTAAACTTTACCTTGATAATAGATGTGATCAGGTTTTTGCAGGCCTGTTTCTTGCTGTCAGTAGTAATGCATTTTTTTGTGTCTTTCTTCATAAGCACCCGATAACGAGTGTAGAAATCTGAATATGTCCACCTGAAAATGATCATTTTACTATGGACTCAAGAAAGTGATTAAGATAACAGAATAAGTAATGAGCAGAAGTATACAAATCTGTGTGCAGTGAAAAAGTGAAAATCCTGCAATACTTTGCATTAGCAGCAAACCACTTATTAGTCCTTTTTACAAATGAGATCAAATGGCTGGATCACAACTTTGGCCAGCACCACTGGAAAATTTTAAACATCACCTGGATGGATAGCCTGCAGCACAGATGCGGATGGTCTCTAGAACGCCACAAGCCCGAAGTTGTTGTACAGCTTTTTTGGAATTGAATCTGCACAGAGCATTAGTAAGACTCAAAAATCATTTTTAAGGTTTTTTAAACATTGCACATATCTTGCTAGAGAAGCATTTAAATTTAGCAATTTATCTGAAAATTGTATGCAAAATTATATCCATTTATTTCACATTAGAGTACCTTATGTGTAAACCAAAGAACTCACGTGAAAGGGAGTTTGTAGTCATTGGGTTTAATGCAGCGCACATAGTGTGGGGTTGTCAGACTGAGTTTGTCCATCAGAAGTTGTAAAGAACTCCGAAACTGAGAAAAGGAATTGTTATACATTCAGCAAAATGATGAGCTCAGCTGAATACTTCACTTGTACAAATCTAATAAGACCAACACTGTAAGTAAAACTCTGGTAGTTGTGTTATAACACTAACGCTCACCTGGAGTCCTGTAGTGGCACGGAATTTGTGGTTGTGACTTTTGGGCATTGGTTTAGCTGACCCTCCTTTGACCCTTGAAGTTGTGGCGAAGGAGCATGAAATATCATCTTTATCTTCCTGGAGGAGGTCTGCTACTAGCTGAACCTGAGGGAGGAACATAGTCACATGCATCGAAACAAACATAACACAGCAAACCTAACATGCCTAATAAACTCCATGAGATAAAACATGCTGAACTATTCTACGTACAATACAGTACACATTCCAGTGTTAAACAATTTAAAAGGATTTGGTAAAACATACTGCAGATTAAGAGCCTTTTTTCTTTCTGAGTATACTAAATTTGATGCATTGGAGATGAAATTTCTCAGTGTCATCACAGATTAAGTGTTTAATTGTAACAATGTTATAATGTTCAATACGTTATTATACAGTTTGAGATAAACAAAAAAACAGTCTTACTTTGGTAGCCTTTAAAACATTGAAGTGCTCTTCATACACAGTGTCCCGGTTCTTTTCCAAGAAACCATCACACTGATACTCAACCTGAGAGCACAGACATAAACATATTAAAATACACAGATGCAGCTTTTTAATTTTCTTTTTCATTTTTATTTTATTTTACACGTGTTGGTCTGTAGCAGGATATGCAGACTCTACAGAGGAGCAATGATGGAAAATGACAAGTTCTAATTATGTAAATGACAAAAGTGTGGAAATCATTGAAGTTCAGACATTGGTGATCTATAAAATTACTCTGAAATAAACCTACCTTATCCAAGAAGTGTGTAACAATGAAAGATGTATTGGACATCCGTGGCTTTTGAAAATGTTCACAGCTCTTATGTATTTGGTAAAGTTTCTGTGCCAAACTCTGATCACTTCCTTTCGGAACCTGTAGTAAGACGAAAAACATCAACTTCTATTTTGGCTACCGATTTTTTAAACAGCAAAAGATTTGTTACCGTGACATAATTCATGCTAGAATGAATTAATAATCTATGCATTCCTAGTCTGTAAATATAAACATTTAAATGGAATATGATGCAGGGCGGCACGGTGGCACAGTGGCACAGCTCTGCCGCCTCACAGCGAGAAGGTCCTGGTTCGAACCCCGGGGACGGCCATAAGGCCTTTCTGTGTGGAGTTTGCATGCTCTCCCTTTGTTTGTGTGGGTTTCCTCCAGGTGCTCCAGTTTCCTCCCACAGTCCAAAGGCATGCAATATAGGTTAATTGATGACTCTAAATTGGCCCCCATAAGATGTGAGTGTGATTGTGTGAGTGTGTCTGCAGTGTGTTGGCACCTGCCCAGGGTTGGTCCCTGCCTTGTGCCCGTGAGTTCCCGGGATGGGCTCCGGTCCCCCCCCATCCCCTCATTCATTCATTTTCCGAACCGCTTAATCCCAACTACCCCAGGTAGTTGGGTTAGTTGGGATTAAGCGGTTCGGAAAGTGAATGAATGAATGAATGAATGAATGATATGATGCAGATTTTTCAAGAACATTCTACAAGACATTAGCGGGTCATAATTTATTAAGTTTAAAACTAACTTTGCACTCCTCCTCCAGCAAGTCCAGAATACCAAGCCTGGATTCTATGAGGTTAATGCATGGCTGATTATCACAAAATTCAATAAGTGTCCATGGGATGTCCTCCTTCATGTACTCATCTTGCTCCCGTATGAAAATATGCTGCAAAAGAGATAAAGGCCTTATTAATGACAATCAGCCCACAGCATCTGTTCCTGAATTCCCGTTATTGAATCAGAGAGGGTTAAACATGTAGGCAGTTTTTCTAGCTGGTTGCATTTTCTTTTACTCACAATGTTAAACTGCTGTTGAAGTTTTTCATTGGCATAGTTGATGCAGAACTGCTCAAAGCTGTTAGTCTCCAATACTTCAAATCTGTTTGAGGAATTAGAATGTCTTTATAGAAGATAAGAGCTCTGCAGAACTAAAGCTATAAATAAGAATGTAAAGCAGAAGTATAATATATAATTGATAATTTCAAAAAGAAAAGGATGACTAACCACACACTAAAATTATGCATAATTTCTATTAGTAGGGCATTATCAGCAGGATTACCCATAAATATCCAGCATTCCAATGGAGGAGTGAGGTTCTGTGGAGGTGTGTAGGGACGTGTTGATGTGCTTCACTATCCAATTAAAGAGACAGATGAAAATGTGTTTTGCCAGGGCATCACGGGCATTAATTGCTTCAGTGTGGGACATGTTTTTGATGTAGATCTCAGTTGCAGTGACAAGTTTTCTGTGACAGAGCCAGTGCATCATTTGCTCCAGTTCCACTCCCAGCAAATTGCAGAAATGTTCTAGGTGAATGTCATCCCTCTGCATGTCAGAAAGCAAGCAGTGAATGAATATAAGAGCACAATAATAGGAGATCACTCGTTAAGGGTACAGGGTAATATTAGGATATATCTTCCAAGCACAAGACCCTACAGACAGAGGTGGTACTTACATTAATTTGGCACGAGTCTCCATCACTCACTGAAACAATATCCACATTGCCAAGATGCAAGATGGAGGCCACAATTTTAAAGATGGTCATCTGTAGGCTCTCACTGAATCCTGCACAAATCAAGTCAGCTTGAAAAGTCCCTTACACATACATGCTTTTTAAAAATCATACCAGAAAGGTCAAAGCTTTGAAAAAAGAGTTAGAAAATGTGACACTCACCCATCATCAAGAGTGCTTCCCTTGTCTTTTTTAAATCTTCAGTATCATCTACCCCTTCAATGTAAATGTTTTCCCCATGAGATGTGTAAGTGAAGTCTAGCGTGCTAGCTTTAAACAAAATAAAAAGGTATTTTGTCATTAGGACACTAAAATAACAAATAGCACAAAAAGCAGCAATGTCCATAATAGTAAATAAATATATAAATGACCATATATAACCATATGTAATCAAATGACTAGAACATGCAGGTTAAGGTGCTACGAACTTAGACCCAGATCTTTAAATTCTGCAAGTTCAGCTGATGCACAGAGCTGGTAGAAGATGTGGTAGTTCCTCTCATTCTTAGCCTGAAGAAATTTGTTCCATTTAGTACTGAACCACTCAGAAATGTTTTTTTCATTAAGGATGTTCAAGCATGTTCCTTTAAAATTAAACCAAACCCACCTGAGTTACTACCCTGGACTTTTCCATCAAATATGTTTGCATATCGGCACTGATGATGTGATGTCTTTTGTCAAAGTTAATCTGAATGAATTTCCCAAAACGGCTGCTGTTGTCATTTTGTATAGTCTTAGCGTTCCCAAAAGCCTACAAGAACAAGTTGGATTTGATAAATTCATTTCAATTAAGCATTACTGGAGCTTTTTCAAATGGAAAAGAGTTCAAGGACCAATAATATCACATTTCTGACATTTTTATAAAACATAGGACAATCCTTGTCATTTGCTTTAGTCAAATACTTGTGTTCTTTTATGAGCTGTGACAGAAGAGATCAGCAAGTACATTGTAATTTCTGCAAAATCACTGATTAATCACTCAAATCACTGACATGAATCTATGTATGATCTTCATACAGTTTATTTTGTCAAAGCATATTTATTATCAGTAATACTGTAATAATAATACTGCAACAGTAGCATTGTATCATGGTATACTGCACCTCCATAATGGGATTAGAAGCTAGCACTTTCTCCTCTATGTTTGTACCACTAGATGATCCTCCTGTAGTGGCAAAGTAGCGCATCACATTTTTGGCAGATACAGTCTTCCCAGCACCTGACTCTCCACTTACAATGATTGACTGGTTTTGTTCATCTCTAAATGTCAAGCAAGGAGAGATATTCACTTTTGCATATTGCACAGAAAAGAACAGAGACAGGTAATTATAGTCAAATCACTATTAGTCTATACATGTGAGGGATAAAATAAATTGCATTTATAATTTGCATTTAACTTCACGCCATTGCATTTGCACACACCCAATCATCTGTTTGTAGGCTCTTTCTGCAACAGCAAATATATGAGGCTCCAACTCTTCCACATTTTCCTCACTGTACATTTTCATATCTTTCTCTTCATATATTTGCAGCTGCTCATATGGATTAATTGCCACCAACACAATACCTGAGGAGTAGAGGGAGGACAAGGTAATCATATGTGGACTCACATGCTGTGTATATAACACACAGGGAAAAGATTTGTCATTGAAAAAGAAAAATTAATAGTTTTAAATGACTGACTGCAACCTAGTGCATGAAAAAATCACTACATACAAAACATCTGCATCAAACTAACAGTATTCTATTGGTTCAGATCAGAATCAAGGGTACAGTTATGTGGAGTTGATTTTCATCCTTTAATTAAATTATACCCATCAGGGTGCACACACTTACCACATTTTGTGTAAATCCTTTTAGACTCCAAAAACCGAACCTTTAGACTGTGTAGTACTGCAGGTTCATGCAGATAACTAAGTGCTGTAAGGTCATTTACACCGACCAGAATATCAGGGTTCAAAAGGAACGGAAAAGAGTTATCCCCAACTGGATAGTTTAATGTCTGAGGGAAAAATGTCAACAGTGACAGAGAATTTCAATCTACATTTAAGAAATGCAAAGCTTGTGCATTCTCTGCTGCATTTTAACAATATATTACCGATCCATCTTCCAGCTGGAGGTGCAGAGCTGGATCCCCATCTTTGTATTCTTTAATGATCTCAGCTGGCTTCCATATCTCCTTTGGGTCGGGGATCCAAACACGAGTATGCTGAAACAAACAAAACAAAACAAAAGAAACACCGGTTTAAAAGAAAAAAATGTGGAACTAATTAGGATATCTTACAATAAGCTTATAGCACAATTATTGGGTTTTCCAAAGAGCATCCCAATGAGGCTGTTTCTCGAAAGATGGGGAATAGTGCAAGGGACAGTGTCAAAAACCAATATTTGATCATCATAATGTTGGGGCGTCAGGCGGAAATATATTAAAATTAAGACATTTTCTTTTGTGGAAAACACTAAATGGGCTCAGCAATATTTAGCCACAGAATGACTAATCACGATTCAGGTTGGGTCGCTTGACCTTTTGGGCTGATCAGAAGCAAAAGAATTTATTTTGGCAATTTCTTGTGGTAGTGTAAACGTCCCACATTCCACGGTGGATATCACAGCCATCATGTATATCATGTAATACTAGACAGGCCCGTAGCCAGCCCAGTGCAAGGGGGGGTTCTTTTTTTAAAAAAAGTGGACCTTTTGTATTTTCATACTTATTTTGTATTTCCTTATGAGATTTAAATACTGCATTTTGGTGACTTTTTTTGCAATAATTTGTGCTGGATATCTTAATCTGTCTGCTCGTATCATAATGTGCACACCTTTGATGCACTAAAAAATATTTTTTAAAAAGTCAGTTGCTGCACAGTGGGTTGTTATATGTCGCGTGCCATCAAGAAGAATCACAGAAGTGGTTATTAGGGCTTCAGTTTGGTTTAGATTTTTTTTTCTTGAGGGATTCCAATTACTATGCATCATTATTTAAAAGAATACTTTATTACCAAAAATTTGGGACCTTTGGCTGGGGGGGGGAACCCGAACCCCCCCTGGCTTACGGGCCTGCTAGAGTTCATGAGTGCTGTCACCCGAGAAAATCCTTCCCTTCCAAATTCTTAGAGTTGTTTGTGCCCAATAGGCTGACCTTCGTCCTGAACTATGCACAGCTAAAATCTTATATTTTTAAGAGTCAGACGTTCAAAAACTTTCAGAAGTGCAGAAATTGGTCCCCTCACTCCGTTCAATTTTACTGTCCTTAAAAAAAGAGCTGATGTAACGTAGTTTTAAACAGGCCCCTGTCTCAACATTTTTTAAATGTGCATGTATTTTACATAAATAAAATAAATAGAATAAAATATGTCTCAGTT
Source organism: Distichodus sexfasciatus (assembly GCA_032718565.1). Lineage (NCBI taxonomy): Eukaryota > Metazoa > Chordata > Actinopteri > Characiformes > Distichodontidae > Distichodus > Distichodus sexfasciatus. The sequence goes on from JAVGVS010000025.1 coordinate 4,283,307, forward strand.
TCAACATGTCATATGCAGTCTTGTGCTATTGCCAAATAAATATAACATTTAAATGACTGGGTTCCCACTGGTTTGTTTACCCTTTTTTAAGTAAAATCCTACCTCTGGATGAAACATAGCTAGCACCGTTTGACTTTAATCTCTGGGTGCACTCGTGTCAGCCTGCCTGAAAAGCTTTCTACCAAATGTAAATGTTATAGATAAACCTAATTCATCATTTTATCACTGAGCTTTCAACAGTTACATCACACTAATGCTTTAAGGCTCAACATGCATTTGACAACGAAGTGACGAACCTTTATTATGATGAACATACAGTAAGTAATGCCGTCGTATTAGACGTCGTCATTGTCGCCGTTCATTGAAATGGCCACCAGAGTAAAAACTTTGTCAAGGCTTATCTCGGAATATGCTCAACAAACAGTTTTAACAAACAAGTCAGACGTTAAAAGAAACGTAAATTGTTTGGCCAAATCACACCTCTTCGGGTAACGATTTTCTCCCTTGCGCTATCGATAGTTTTCTCTTCTCGTGAAAGCAGGTTGGTCGACTAAGCTGTTACTGTTGAGGATCAGTGTTATCCATCTTTACCGCTTTCAACGGTTTGTTTAAACTTTTTTTTTTTACATTTGCATGTATTTATTATCGCGATAACATCAAAGAGTGTAAAAAGAGCATTACTGAGCGACCGAATCTCTCAAAAGTCAGGGATGCTATCATCACTCCGTGAAAGACTAGGCAGGCAACAATGCAGCAGTAGCGTTCCTCAACTCGGTGTCGAATACGATATAAGACGGGACTGAATTTAAAATTGACGTCGACGTCGAAATGACGGACAAAATGTAGTTTTGTGAGCTTTGTATAGCTCCCATTTTATTTTGTTGTTGTTTCTGAGTCATTCTACGACGTCATTTCTGCGACGTCATTTTTGACGTTTATATGTTTATCTTGCAACTGTTGAACTTATACTGCAATGTCATTGAACTGATCGCAGGTCCAGTAAGTGCTCAGTAATAACATCTCTAGTTTAATGTTTTTTAATTCGATATTTGAACCAAAATCTTTTTTTTTCCCTCCTCCAGTGCTGCCTACATCAGCTGAGCACTGCTCCTACACAGATGGGTCAAATGCAGATGTTGCATTTTATTGTAATGACGTGTGCTGTCCTGTGCCTCTGCTGTGTTCACAATGACAAATAATCACTCCTAAATCAATATGCATAAGTAGCTCCCACACCCCACAGGCTCATCAAATAAATAAGTGTTGTCAGTTTTCAGAATACGATTGGTAATTAATGCTAATGGCTGAATGGCATTATGGAGCAAACCACTTGAGGTGTAGCTGTTAAAGCCTGGCAGGTCAGTCATGTGTTTACAAAACAAGTCACTTATGGCAAGAAAAGAGAGTATGCAAAAGGAGTGAGAAGTCAAACAGAATGAGGGATGTTTTCAGTAATGATTACAGCATTTTGCAATTTTAAGACAAACAGTGACTGTTTACAGACAATGTTACATTTATAGATTACGATGATTACAGTATTTGTTGAGTCTTGATATGGGTATGCCACATACCTTCCCTTGCATCAAATACTTTGTTGTAAATTGTTTTATTCCACAATGGTTTGTACAATACACATTTTACACTGTAAGAATTTCACTGTACTCTATGACTCATCAGATTTTTCAGTGATCACAATTTAGGCATATGTACAGATTTTATACACCGATAGGTTGCCAAGCAGAAATTATATAATTTCTTCCATCTGCTCCTCATCACTTGATTCAACACTTGATTCAACACTTAATGAATTGTTGGATATCAGGTGTTCATCTGAATGTCCTGTCCTCTGATAGTCTTGGCGGAAGGTATAGCTAGCAACATTGGGCAGGCCAGAAACCACACAGCAGCTTAAGGCACTGCGATTCATATGCATTTCTTGAACTTTGCACCTGCAATGGCCAAGCATCTGTTAAACATTTATTTACAAAATACATTTCCAAACCAACTATATTTCATAGCTGCAAATGAGGTTTTATGTTTAGTATTTCAATTTTATGGCATACATCTTAGTATTAACACTCATGTATTAAGATCACATAATGTTAGACACCAATTTAAATCTAAAAACTATTGTGGGTTGATATTCATACCATTCGTTGGTTTTGAGGTTATAGTACTCGCAATGGGTGGTAGTGCCCTGTCCATTATATCCACCAATTACATATACATTGCCCTCCATCACCTGGTGATTCAAAACGTACATCCCAAGTTTAAGTACACTCTTTATGATTTTTTTGTTAGAAATTGACAATGTATTTTGAACATACTGTATAATATGGGAATACTGTTCACATAGTTCTTTGTTACCTCAATACCAAAGTTGCTGCGTGGACTGAGCATGAATGGCATCATTGTCCATGTGTTGGTTGTTGGGTTGTACATCTCACCACATTGCAATCGATTGCTTCCATCAAAACCTCCAATCTGACAATAGAAAAGCCTGTGAATGTATTTTAATTCTACTTCAAATATTCTGGGGCAAAGTGATAATTATAATTATTTTGGTAGCAGAGCCAATACTTACTGCAAACACTTTGTTGTCAAAGGCAGTAACACCCACTCCACTTCGAGCAGTCTCCATATGTGCGATCAGTGTCCACTGATTGGTGTGTGGGTCATAACACTCTGCTGTGTAGAGGCACTCATTGCCATTGAAGCCACCACAGATGTAGACCTACAGGGTCATCATGGAAAGGTATGGTACAGCTATGGGTGTGACTAACAAACCAAAATTAAAGCAAAATCTTGCAAAACCTTGGTGACCTTTTACCTTGCTATTCAGGGTAGTAGCATTGGCATCACTCCTTTGACTGTGCATTGGCATGATGCGGCTCCACTGATTGGTACTGGGCTCATAACACTCCCCTGTATTTAGTCTCACTTCACCGTCAAAGCCACCCAGTGCATAAATGAGGCCGTCCAGCTCGGTCACACTAACATAACATCGCCGTGAGTGCATTGGTGCCACCTGGTGCCAACTTTGTGCAACTGGGTTGAATTTTTGCACACTGTTGAAGTAGTCAATGCCATCAAATCCTCCAATGACGTATATGAATCCATTCAAGTAAACTGTTCCATGATAGGCTCGAGGGCCTCCCCGTCCTTCTATGTCTTCCATGAAGACTTGAGTCCAGGTGTCTGCCCTTGAGTCATACACCTCAATGGCACTTGAGGGATGTGTACTCCAGCCCCCAAACGCGAATACAAGAGAGTATGGCAGGCGAGGACAGTTTACATTGTTGGGACAGTTATCAGCTTCAGCAAAAACCAAAGGAAACCAATCACGAGAGAAAACTGATTCTAACTGCTCAGAATTCTTTATATTTTGGATCAAGACTTCAACACAATTTAACAGCTTTAACCGCACCTAATAACAAGAAGAGAACAAGCATAATGAGAAAAAACTTGGCATACAAGCAAATAGCATACAATGTCCAGAACAACCAGCTAGTATTCTCTTTTTCTCTTACCAACTAAAAATAATATGCCATATATTTACATGTATGGCATTTATCATATCCTCTTATCTAGTGCCTCATAAGTGTCTCTCTTAGGTGTTAGGTTTTTGCTCAGGAGCCCATTAATGGAACGAGTAATTTAAAATAAAAGTCCAGCTAAGACCACCTGAGATTAAAACTGTCAGTAACACAGGGTTTTAGCTACTTACACTTGCACCACCACCCTGAAACCCAAATGGCTGAATGTAACTAGTAGTAACATTTGATTATATGGTGGTGGAATACTTGACTATGGACTTATAATGTTGCAGCCTGGCTGTAAATGATATTCAACTCTACACTGCACCCCTGAATAAAACACAAACCCAGGCTGATCAACAAATAAGAACTATTTCTGTCAGAAACAAAATAAAAGCAATTAGAATGTCCGTAAAATATCATTACATAAATGTAAATAACCACTTTGCCATCATCCTTACAGAGGCATTACAGAGCCACTCTTTCCAAAGACTGATATAGTTAAAATAAGCAAAATATTATTGTTAAACTGTATGTCATGCAAAAACTGTCCATTTACTTTTATTCAGTGTTCAGCTGTATCAACTCACCTTTGACAACAGAGCCTTAATGTAGTCCCAGCGGTGTGCAGCGTCATGTTTTACCCACATCATAACTGCTTCATATACAATTCTCTCCTGTCTGACATTCAGATTATCTTGCTCTATGATGAACTTCAAGCGTGGCATTGTGAGATTCAAGAAGTCATTCGATGGACTCTGCACAACCTCCTCAAAATGGTGCAAAAGGTAGGTAAAGGCCAGTTTATGCAGCTCACTGCAGCCATGCAATTCTACAAACCTCCAAATGCTGATGCATGTTTTTGGACTCAGCTGCTTCTCCATGAAGTCGCAGCAGCATTGCACCAGGTCTAAGACGCCCAGAATGTTGGCAGCCCTAAGAAGCTCATGTACATTGTCTGCTCTAATATGGATATTACACATATAAATGTACTGGACAATAAGATCCATAATATTTGGAGGGATGTCTTGGATGGTGTATACAATCTTCTCTGGACTGTTCCATGAACCTCTTAACAGAGCTCTGAGAAAATAGAACAGAGCGCTATTATAATGTACAAGGAGCCTTAGTTTTGTGATGAACTGAAACTATATTTTTAACTGTCATGATTAATGTCAGTGCCATCGAAATGGAGCATACAATGACTCACTCAAATAAAAATCCTTAATGGTTTTTTTTTTCACCAGTAAGTGTAAATTTGTTCAAAAATGCATTGTAGTTGAAAATAAAGTTTCATAAAACTAAAAAACAAAACAAGAATTTATATTGATCTTTTGCTGTGATTATCTGATACAGTCTGATGACACGGCCCCTTTACTGAAGCTTAATTTATATATATATATATACATGTTTATGTTTATAGATAGATAGATAGATAGATAGATAGATAGATAGATAGATAGATATGGGG